>JAGVSP010000550.1:0-65289 GCA_022494985.1 Micrasema minimum | reverse complement strand
AAATAAACTTTTATTATTAAGTATGTTTAAATGTATAAAAACTGTAACTATTTGTTTCTCTAACATGGATTGTTCTTTTATTATTTCTATTTTTCTTGTATAAACATGTAAAAGGCTTTATGCCGTTATTGTAATAAATAAATAAATAAATAATGAGTATGGTATTTTGGCACTATGTTACAGAAATTACTACAATCCTTTTCGTAACAAGATAATGAAAAAATTACTGATAACTCTATGTGCTTAGTAAAAAATTTCTGGTACGTTGTCATTGATGAAAAAGGCCATTTTCTCTCAGTAGGGTGGTTCCTACTTGGTACAGAGAGATGCAAGAGTGATGGTACGTGATGCTGGTGTGTTAGTGTGATGTACCTGTGATGCATGAGTGATGGTGTGATGTATGTGTGATGTGTGGGTGAATGCGTATTAAAATTTTTGCCACCGTCCATTTCTGTCTAAAAGTTACTTAAAAAAGCCGCGCTCCGGCAGCTCTCTCGCCCCCTTCCACGTCAGGCATCCATTACTCCTTCATCCGTAGGATGGTCATCGACGGTCTGCCAGGACGGCGGGATCCTGCAGGCGTAAAGAAGAGGCAGCTCGGGTTCAGGCTCTCCCGAGGCATCCGGAATACATGGTCAAGCCAGGTCCACGACTTTGTTTAAGTTGGTTACGAAGTCAAACAACCCAATGTCTAGTATCCTCTTCCTTATAATATCTTATTGTTGTAATAGATACTTACTGTGTACCGTGCATATAAAATAAATAAATAAATAATACTTCCTAATAAATGCTACACACTGAGGCCAGCATTTGTATTTTGGTGTTTTTTTTTGGGAAAAGAACGATAATAAAATATAAATTGGCTCACTAATTTCTAAAAATTTGATATGTTCTCTAACTATTTTATTAATTTATTAATTAATTTATTTTATTTTACTTTATTTACGGAAAAATCCAGTTTAAAATACAGAGTTAAGCATAAAAGGGGATAACAAGCAGTAAAATTAAGTGACAGGACATTAAATTGGTGAAGCTAAGACAGTGAGAATAAATGTGGACACACTCAAGACAGGATTGAGTCTACTTCAGTGAATGTTTAAATCTTGATAGACTTAGTTATCTTGATACCTTTAGTTATCCTGAAAAAAAACACCAAAAATGTAGTCTTAAGAAGTGTACTATTTAAATACTATATACTGTATTATTTATAATGATTTGTTAGTAATTATTTGAAAAAATATTACAATCTTATGATATTTACATATTATTATATTTCAATTTGTACATACTCTTTTTTAATAAAACCTGAGCGACCTGTGCTTGAAAATTTAAATCAATTGGGGTCCCAAACCATAGATAGACGTATGTCTAAACATCTAACTCACTAACCATGACGCCATTTCCCCGAAGAGATAGGCAGAGAGGATGTTGCACCACACCACTCTGTCATTGCCGATTCCTTCGTTCCGACGCACGCATGCCGATATGCTTATATTTTTTTGAAAAATGTATTTTTAAATAATTCACTTACTTGCTTCTTTTACCGTAACACCGTTCGACAGCAGAGGCGTAGTCGAATGGCATAAAAGCGGGGTCCAGTTTGATTTCACTTCTTTTTACCGTATGACCGATGCGCGATGGAAGAGGGATTTTGGCATGTTAAAATTTCCACTTTGTCTCTTTTGGTCGGTCACTGGCTACCTCCGTCTCCCTCGCACCCGCAGGGTTCCCGTATCTCCGTCTCGCTCTGCACAGCGGCGGCTCGGGAGGGGCGTTTCTTTTTCTCTCTTTTTGCGCGGGTTTTCAGTGCACTTTTATCATTTTAATTTGGGTTTTATCTCCCCATGGAAAAAAGCGTATTAGGGAGTAGACTCAGATACCGACAGAGAAAAAGTTTTAACTTTGGTACCTTTTAACCACATACTTATCTGCTAATATAATATACGTTTGTACGAACAGCCAGCAGCATGGTATTAATATGCACTTTGGATTCATTTCCATTTTTGAATCAGACATTTTTTTGGCTGTTTTATAATCCCATACACGAAATGACGTTAAAAATGTGGATACATTTAAATTACTTTAACTATGATTTCTATCACTACTCCTATCCTTTATCTGCACCTAATGGTGCAAAGGGCACTGAATCGGTACACCAAACTGAACTATGATTCCTTCATCATAATGCATAATTTATCAAATCAGCGATGTATAATAACATAGTTAAATTTATGCATAGTTAAAAAAAAAATTGAAAAGTTATATTATATATTATACTACTACTTTCCCTAATCTGAATCCAATGGTGCATAGGGCACTGCATCGGTGCACCAAGTGCATTGTATATTAATAATTATGTAAAGACATACACATGAGTGCATTACACACATAAAAACCAAAAGTAATTTTACTCAATCTTGGGTGAGGGGAAGGAAGTTGTATAATAATAATAATAATAAGGGTGGCCTACGTAGCGTAATGGCTAAGACGCTGCACTCACAATACGGAGGTTCCGGATTCGATTCCCGGTGAAAACACAAAAATCAAAAGTGATTGGCCTGTTGGGATGGTTATAACAACTGAAGAAATTTCAATGGTGCATAGAGCACTGGATGGGTAAGCCAGGTTCTGTGGATTCGTTACATGAAGGTCAGTCTAGCGCCTCAGTGCCAGTCTAAGGTATCATATATGATTTTTTTTCATTAAAATAAAAATACCTTATTGATATCCCAACGGAGACAGAGAAACTCTGGAAACAAATGTGGATTATCTAGGCGTTAACAGGCTTATGACCTGTTCTTAAAAAGATTTACTGGTTAAAATATAAAGCAAATAAAAATAGGAGAGACATCTTCAGGCGTCTTCTAGTAAGTAATTTCAGTTCGGATGAGCCTTACCTACACTATAAAGATTGATTGCCAAAAATGCTTAACAATCTTCTCAACAGATGTCACCAGTGAGAAAAACCACTTGTAAAGTGAAACGTGGCAGGATAATTCATACTAATAAAAGTTCCGAATTTGTCATGTATGGTTATCAGCTGATGGGTGGAATGGGGAGTGTTGTAATACATCAAGTGGCCACTTAACCCAGCCAATGACAGGTCTTAAGCCCTGTAAACGCCTAGATAATCCACATTCGTTTCCAGAGTTTCTCTGTCTCTGTTGGGATATCAATAATATCTGATATTAGCCCAGCATGGGTATAATCCAGTAAATTGTCTACAAGTATTTGTACACATTCAAAATGTTGTTAAAAATGTTTCCTTTACTAAATCGTTTTATTTTCCTCTCTTAATATCGTATTTTTTATTAGGTGAGTTTCAAATAACTGGGCGACAATGCAGGGGTCTATTTACACTTTAAATCGTACAATTGGTAGCCATGTTGAATGTTGAATGGCATAACCCGAGGCCTCTTTATTTCTTTATAATGTTATTGTATTTTAATTCATTACATCATCTAAAGCATATTTGCACAAACATTGGTATGAATGGAACTTTCGGCTGCCCCTCCCCCTCAAACACGTAAAAAGTGTAAATCTCTTATTTAATAAAGCTTTTGAGAAGAGGGGCTACCTATTAGTTATGAGAGTCTTCAAAACTATAAAAATGTTAAAAAACGCCCTAAATTATAAATAGGTACTAATTGGGTTCTTCCCGATTTTTTATTTTTTATTTCAAAAAATTGATTGAAAAATTACAATATCAAGGGAGTTTTTATTTTTTTTTACAATGTCATATGAATTTTCTAGCGCGGTTTGAAATAACACTTTTTCAAATCGCTCGCAAAATCCTCCATTTGGCGCGCATGCGGTGTGACGTCACAGCAATATAGGCGCTCACTACGGAATGAATTTCACTCCTTTCACGGTAGACGGGTATGACGTCATTAGCCAATAACAGGCGTTAAAAATCATTCGTATTTTCGTGTTTTTAAAACATAAAATTATAAATGAAAACAAAATTTTTGATCATTGTGTTTTTATAATCGTTGGAATTGTAAAAAATATACTTTAAATATTTATAACGTTTTCAAGAATATTCATGATATCGGGAAGAACTCTATTTTCCATACCATCCGAGGTCCTGACTATGGAAAGATATTCCACTAGCTGTCATACTTTGTCCATTATCAAATTAACAAAATTGAGTCAAAATTCTATGATTATTGTTAGATGTTTATTTTGTTAAGTTCATTGTTGCGTTTGACCAAGGGCGGCTATCCTATATGGGCACTCGGTCAATAAACTCCCAAATCAAAATGCTGTTAATTAAGTAGTTTAAACGAAATAAAAATAGCAATTTCTATTTTATTTTGGACACTGGAGGGAGATTACACGCTAAGCGCCTGGCATCCTACAATCGGACGTACATGGGCGTTCGGCCGATTGACCCGTCCGAAGTACTCTGTCTCGTTCTTATTTCATACAAAAGAAGGAGAGGTAAATACTTTAAGCCCTCGTTTGAAATCGGTCTAAAACAGTCAAACGTGGGACATTGTCCCAGAAAGAGAAAACAATGTAGTAGTCATAGACAAAGTCATATGAAAGAAAGAGATGTATTTACTCTTATAGCGTTAAATGGGTGCGACATGTTTCTTCTTACGAGAATATCCTAGACACACGGAACCAAAATTATGCATCATCATCTTCATCATACCATATCGGCTCCCTATGTGGAGCATATGGAATCCACAAACTGCCTCCAGGCCAAGCGATCGCTGCCAGCTCCCGGCATCCTCCCAAGTCAAGTCCACGTCCCACAGCTCTGACGCAAACTGCCGACGAATTGTCAACAGTGGACGACCAGGACGCCGAGAACCTGATGCCTAGTGAAATAGGCAAGCATGGTTAAGGCTCTCGGGAGGCATACGTAGTATATGGCCTAGTCGGCCGAAACGCCTTCGCCGGATGACAGTAGATACCATTGTGTCTCACCTCTTTGTTCCTTACAAAGTCAAACCACCGCACACCTAAAATTCTTCTAAGACACCCATTCTCAAAACTCAGAAGTCTGCTATCTTGGGCACTGGTTAGGTGCCACAAATTATACATACTTACTGTTCATTTCTTATTTAACTTAAAAAATGTTCTTTTTTTAATGTTCTGTTTTCCGTCAATGAGTATTGCAGATATTTTTATAAAATATCTCTTGTTTTTAATTACTTTGATACCCATAAGTTTAAATCTGAATAGTTAACTTCACAATAATTATTAAGTACTAAATGAGTAATTTATTAAAATGACCTCCCGGATTTCAACTCCTCGGGCAGCCGCTGTATCTGAAAAACCATTTTCCATTTGAAAAGCATTATAAAACGGATATATTGCATTTTTCATTTGTAATGCGATTCTTAAAACTATTTCACATTTTGCATTTTGAAATATAAATAATTTGTTCTTTCCCATTTTGCATTTAAATTGTTTTGTGTACTCATTTGTAAATCTCTGTTTGGTTGCGATTAGTGGCACCTAACCATGGCCAAAAACAATATATTGAAAAAGTATCTCAGAAGATCCCTTTTCACTGTTTTTTGCAGAATGATCTATAATAATACCAGGATTAAAAAGGTAGAAGTAGAGTTTGCATGAGTAGAACAATAGGTGGTGAAGGGACATGGACTGAACTGGCATTTGTGCACGTTTTGTTCCGTAAAAAAAAGTACCTAGAACTAATAGATTGCTTAGTGGGGTAGTCCCCGGGGGGACTTGGTGTGCGCTCGCTAAGGGTACGGCAGGGGACGTATGAAATAGTGTCTGCCAGATAGGATGATAGTATGATAGTGTGAGATGCACACATGCGTTCTGTTCCCTCCCCTCTTTTCCATTATTCCCCCTCCATTGAGACCCTGACCGCGGATGCACGGGTGGACGTCTGGGGTGGGGGGCCTGGCGAGGCAGTATGGCGGTCTCTACACGGGTGATAGTAATTACTAATAAATAATGATCGGGGTAGAACTAACATACCCTACCACTGTTAATTTGGGCCGACTCTGGTTGGTTTGGGTGATGGAAACAATGACAATTAAAAATACATAAGCCGAGACAGTGGTAGGGGCAATAAAAGCATTTGTTTCGCGTACATAACGTTAATTCATCCGTATTTTTATCACACTAACAATCTTAAAATCGCGGTTTAGCTTGTTGAAAAAATAGGTAGAGTTGGCTGGACTGAAAAAAGACTCAATAGTATTTAAAGCAGTCTAGGGAAAGGGTGGGGCTTTCATTAATCTATAAAATAATAAAGACAGTAAATTAAATATATATGTATATGGGAATAAGGAGTGGAAGTAGTATTTAAGAGAGAAATTAAGTCGCTGGATATGTCTTTAGTGTAGATAGTGCAATGTTTGTGTAATCAATATGGCTATTTATTGTTATATGCCAAGCAAGAACGTTGGATAAAATAACTTTTATTATATGCTGTTTTGTTGATGGGCACACAAAACATAGTATAGTGTCTTGTCAGCCTTGCGGCAACATTTATTATGTGACTATTTTTTTTCTTGGTTTGCATTTGAAGATTGTTGTATATTTTGATGTGGCGACTTTTGAGCAGCCCCTCGTCCAAACAGCCCTGGGCGTTAGTAAATGTGGAGCTATTGTTAAGTGCTATTTGTAACACGAGAGCCAGTCTGCTCTTTGATTCCTCCTCACGACTCTACTGCAGGGACAGGGTGGAATCAGGAGGCTGGCGAATTCAAAATTCATCATTTGTCAATTAATTTATTAATTTGTTTAAAAATGTAAGCAACGTTTACGTAGCAGACAAAACTCTGCCGGAATAAAGTTACTGTAGTTAGCCATCTAATCTTATTATTAGGTGTGCGATAGTTTCACTTTGCAATGGTGCAAAGTGAAACTATCGAAGTGGGAACTGTATAGAATATTGAATGGTCGGCGTGACATTTGGCTGACCTGACAGTTTATGTAGATATTATATTAAATGCTTTAAAAAATGAAAGAAGCATATTTTATTTCCTTATTAGCTATATTTACAAATTCCTGATAATAACTTAAAAAATACACATATTTAGCGTGTCTTTTGACAGACTGTAGAGTTTTCCAAACAAGAAACAGTACAGTTTTTTTGTCCCGTATACGTAAAGTGGACTTTAGCTATAAACTCTTGTCATATTTTTTTTAACTTGTCACAGATTGGATTGGATGTCCTGCAAATTTTAACCTTGACTTATACAAAATGAGAAAAGGGGGAAAAAGGTGTTAAATATATTTTTTTAAATTCCTGATCCGGTTCTGCATGGCCCAATAGACCGCCATCTCGACACGTCATTACACAGAGCCGCACTAGGCGTTGTGAGTGTAGTGGTGCTAACTAGGCGCACTAACACCAACACACGGCAGCCATTGTGATGGCACTTTGTAATTCGAACGTTTGACGCCCGTTTGTTAATGTTAATTCGATTCCAATTTCAAATTTATCACTCGCTCGTTGGAGATTGAATGACACTTTGAAAGCATTTTGTAGGTTAGGTTAGGTTGTTTATATCAAACATTTATGTATTTTTACAATTATTATTATATATTAAGGGCATACTCCCCCACGTGCGGCCGCTTCCCATACAAACATATTCCTCGATTTTCTCCCTGGAATTTAACATTAGAGAAATGATTTTTTTCACACGTTTTAGATATCTACCAGATATTTTATTTCTTAAAGGAGATGAATAAATAATTTAAAAAAAAAGACAATACAAACACGCATCTTATCGATATCTTAAACGGGTGAAAAATCATTGCTCTACTGCTGCATTCCAGGAAGAAAATAAATGACTACAATTGTATGGAGAAATAACTGCTGTCTCGTGTCAGTGCACCCTCTTAACTTCAAAGATTTTTCTGAATAATCTTAATATTCGAGTTATGACTTTGTTGCAGTAAATGAGCGATGTATCTACGAGAGACTCATATACCTACAGGGTGTAACAAAACTCGATATACAAGCGGGAAACCAGTGAATCTACATATTTGGAGTCGATTTTCTAGAATTTTTATTTTTATTTGATCAATAGTTTTCGAGGAAATCGAATGCGAAGTAGATTTTTTTTCGTTTTTTTTTTTGCAAATTTTTATCAAATATCATGTATTTAGTCAAATTAATACTATCTATATATATAAAAAATGAATGTAAGTTTGTATATATGTTTGTCCTTTATGGATTCGTAAACCGCTTATCCGATTGCAATAAGTTGTTCTAGAGGGTTGTTTTATTCACTCCTGGGAAGGTTCCTGCATTATAACATCCATTTTATAATTTTTGTATTTGTGTATTTGATATAATTTAGTGACAGTTCCGGGTGAATTTTAGATACGCCATGTATCCGATAGTTATGCATAGCTAAGTACATAAAGCTTATAAAAAATGTCGTCAAATAATGCTGTACAGCAAAAGGCGCTAATGTCGTTTTCATCACGTATACAATTTATTTTTATACACCTCGAACTTTCAATTACATTTTTAAATTTATTTACACCCCGATTCGGACTTTTTTCACAATAAATAAGTGCCGTAAATTGGTTTTGAGCTATCGAGTGCATTTTTTACCTCCGAAAATGTTTTTTTGTTCAAGATTTCTGTGTTAGTTTCATCGTCAGTTTTTCTCTATGAGAAAAAAAATCGTTTGACAAGGGCTTCTCCTGATCGAGAATAACTCTGCAGAGCTCTGTTTTTTGCAATAAATAGAAAGAAGACAAAATTCCCAAGTTCAAAGACACCTAAAAATCGTTTCTAGCTGGGAAAATAAAAAAGTTATAACGTTTTAAAAAAACATTATTTTTTACTATATATAAATATTTTAAGTTTAATCTGTTATAATTTTTTATGGCTACGGAATAAAATCATTAACAGACAGTGAATTCGTAATAAAAAAGTACCTACCTTATAATTCGTTTGGAGTTTATATTATAGGTAGTCTACCTAGAAGTTTTTATTTCTCCTTCGAGCTACAAGAATCTTTGTTTGAAATTTGGAGCATTTGCTACTACTACTCTCCCTTATCCGCACCCAATGGTGCATAGGGCACTGCATTGGTACACCAAGTGCAGTGTCTCTTGATCATTTTATTACATGAAAGTAGGATGATCAGTCTTACGCTTCAGTCCCAGTCCAAGGTATCGCACATGAAATATTAATGTAAAAATAACATGTAAATAAATCATATTTCATCTTGACCCTCTACGGGAATCGAACCGGCGACCTCATACACGGTAGTAAAATGGGCTACCACTGTGCTACGAGGTGAACATATGGATCATATGGACTCGCACAATTCCCGAAAAATATATATTTTATTTGTATAATGCCCAATGAGTTTTAATTTTTTTTTAATTTAATAATTATCATCACCATTACTTTCCATTACAGAATTGCTTCCCATGCACAGCATATGGATTTTTTAAATTCCCAAATGGCGGGCGTACCCTTTTTTCGTAAAATAAAGTAGGGTATCGTTTTAAGGGTTTTTAAGGGTGCTGATTTCGAATTTAGAGTTTATTTTTAAATCCAAGATGGCGGACGCAACGTTTTTTCATCAAAATAAAGTTGGGTATCGTTTTAAGGGTTTTTAAAGGTCCTGATTTCGAATTTAGCTTTTATTTTTAAATCCAAGATGGCGGACGCAACTTTTTTTCATAAAATAAAGTTGGGTATCGTTTTAAGCGTTTTTAAGGGCCCTGATTTCGAATTTAGCTTTTTTTTTTAAATCCAAGATGGCGGACGCAACTTTTTTTCATACAAGGATGTTGGGTATCGTTTTAAAGGTTTTTGGGGGCCCTGATTTCGAATCTAGCGTTTATTTTTTAAATCCAAGATGGCGGTCGTCCCTTTTTTTCAGAAAATGAAGATGGGTATCGTTTTAATGGGTTTTGGGGGGCCCTGATTTCGAATCTAGCGTTTATTTTTTTATTCCAAGATGGCGGTTGTCTCTTTTTTTCACAAATGGAAGATGGGTATCGTTTTAATGGTTCTTGGGGGCTCTGATTTCGAATTTAGAGGTTGTTTTGAAATCCAAGATGGCGGACGCACCCTTTTTTCATAAAATGAAGATGAGTATCGTTTTTAGGGCGTATGGGCGTCCTGATTTCAAATTTAAAGTTTATTTTGATATCCAAGATGGCGGACGCACCTTTTTTTCATAAAATGAAGATGGGTATCCGTTTTTAGGCGTATGGGCGTCCTGATTTCGAATTAAGAGTTCATTCGGAAATTCAAGATGGCGGACACACATTTTTTTCATAAAATGAAGATGAGTATCGTTTTTAGGGCGTATGGGCGTCCTGATTTCAAATTTAAAGTTTATTTTGATATCCAAGATGGCGGACGCACCTTTTTTTCATAAAATGAAGATGGGTATCGTTTTTAGGGCGTATGGGCGTCTGATTTCGAATTAAGAGTTTATTCGGAAATTCAAGATGGCGGACACACATTTTTTTTTCATAAAATGAAGGTTTGCATCGTTTTTAGGGCGTATTCGCGTACTGATTTCAAATTTAAAGTTTATTTTGATATCCAAGATGGCGGACGCACCTTTTTTTCATAAAATGAAGAAGGGTATCGTTTTTAGACGATACGGGCGTCCTGATTTTGAATCAAGCGTTTATTTAAATCCAAGATGGCGGACGCACATCTTTTTCATAAAATAAAGATTGGTATCGTTTAAAGGGTTTTGGGTGACCTGTTTTCGAATATAGAGTTTATATTTGAAATCCAACTTGACGGACGCACCTTTTTTTCATCTAAGAGTAAATTCCATTCATGCGTCGGACCTGCCACACACATTTAAAAAAAAAAATATGTCCCTGGGTGTCTTTTTCAAGGGTAATAGAAGTCCTCATATTAAATTTACGAGTCGGACAGCCAAGAAATTTAATTGTTTATGCCAAAGACGGATAAACAAAAAATATATTATAAATACCTACCATGAAGCACTTGAAAAATAAAGTCACCAAAATAAAATAAATAACATTTACACTATACCTTTATACATACGAGTATACACATTATACGAGTTATTCAATTTTCATAAATGCATTTATCATCAGAAAGAAAATACAAAGCATTCCTTCTATTACCAATTCCCAAAGAAACGAGATAAATCTTTCAACTTTCAATCGATATTTATAGAATTACCTGTTTCTTCTGCGGCAGCAACGCGACGGGTATCAGCTAGTCCATAAATAAAACAACATGAAAAACAGCTTTCTAATATGAATTTGTGCAATTTTACTTAATCTGCGGTACTAATAAAAGCTTTTATGAGAATTTATTTATTTATTTAATTACAGGTAACTCTACAATGTGACAATATCTTTCATTTTACATTTTATCATAATAATTACATACATATTGCACATCAATTACAGAATTACACAGCATTATTATTCTCGTACACAATATACAGGTTTAAAAAGCTTTAAGTAGTTTGCATTAATATATTCGATCAGAGGTTATAAAAAGATTTCAAGCTCCTCTTGAATTTACCACATCTATCATTAAATACATCAATATTTATATGTTTTTCTATGTCATTGTACAGTCTTAACATTCGAGATAAAATATTCAACAAAATTCAGAATGGTCTTTTACGATGGTTCGGTCATGTAGAGCGAATGGATGATGAAAGAACGGCTAAAAAAATATATGATGCGACTGTACCTGGATGTAGAAATCCAGGTAAGCCGAGAAAGACATGGTATGATCAAGTAAAACAAGTGCTTGAAAGTGGGCATGTAAGAAGTCGGAATAAAATCGACGTACGCGCATGAGAAGATGTATGAATGTAGAGGAAGCAAGAGAAGTGTGCCAGGACAGAGTGGTGTGGCGTTCTATCCTCTCTGTCCTAGTTAGTTAGTTAGTTAGTTAGTTAAATATTAATTTTTTCAAGCTCAGAATCAAGTCCCGTTACACATTCCAAATATGATGTAGATTCACCAGTTTTCGGTTTGTACTACGTGTTTTGTTACACCATGTATAAATTCATACATATTCAATAGCCATTAGGAATGTTAAAATATTGCAGAAACTGCCCCGTCATTTATTTATTAGAATTTATTTCTGCTGGCAACCCGATCGTAGCATGATAATGAATCATTTTGCGATATGGTAACACCGGAATCTAAACATTTGAATTAGGAACCCCTGTTTTTTGTCCGAGTTTTATTTTTTTAATTAACATTCCCTTACAGACGGCATATGCCAAGAGCCAAGAGTTAGGAAGAGTTTATCGTAGGGTGGTTAGGAAAGACAATTTGAAAAAATAATTATTACTGACAAAAAAATACAATATTAGTTTTTTGAAAATATTCGAAATATTTTGTTATAAAACTGTAATGAGAGTGAAATATTTAAGAGGTTATACCACCCCGGCGGCGGCGCGGCGCTTGGAAAAATAGTTATAAAAATTAATTTTATCAAATATCAATCTGTATCCATCAAATATTTTACTATATTATTTATTTATTTATTTATCTGTACATATACGTCCGATGGGCATTTACATTGCATTAAAATAAGTACATTTTTTAAGTTACATTTCAAATAATACATTTGGGTTATTGTATTATAATATATTTCTTTAAAAACAAGTTGATATGGTTACAGAATGTATATATAAAAATGCAAGCAGGTTAAAAATCTATTTTTGGTATTTTATAATTTTACCTTATTAAAAGTTAATAGGAATGGAAATCACAAATGAAGATTATTTGAACAAGCTGCCATAAATAGGTTAAATATTGAATGTTTATAGTTTTGCAGAGTGTTAAACATAATATCAGCAGTCTCTTCATATTTATTGCCTAATGAATGTAATCGTGGTATAGTCGAGTTACTGTGTTGGTTAGATGTTGAACCAGGACAATGAAACAAGAACTTACACCTTGTATTTACGGAAGGCACTCTAAAATTAATCAATTCTATTATACAGCATGAAAGCTGTCTGGAGATTGGATGTTTAATCGGTTAAAACAAAATGCCACCTTTATAACGCCTGCATCACACCTGTTCTCCTCTATGGCTGCGAATCATGGCACCTAACCAGGTCTCAAAACAGCAGACTTCTGAGTTTTGAGAATAGGTGTCTTAGAAGAATATTAGGTGTGCGGTGGTTTGACTTTGTAAGGAACACAGAGGTCAGGCAACCCAACCCTTGGTATCTACTGTCATCCGGCGAAGGCATATCGGCTGGCTAGGCCATATACTGCGTATGCCTCCCGAGAGCCGCCACCATGCTTGCCTATTTTACAAGGCATCAGGTTCTCGGCGTCCTGGTCGTACACTGTTGACAATTCGTCGGCAGTTTGCGGGATCGGATCCCTAGTTATTCTATTATTTATATCTCTATTTATTTTAACATTGTGTTCGAACGTGTTTTTGAGTGTTTTGTCGCTTGTCCGAACTAAATCGGAATAATTGTGTTTTCTGTGTATTTGCTTCTGTGATACGATTTCGCGGTTAGTGCTTTCTGGTGAGGTGAAACGTCCTCCTCCTTGCTGCCCTCTCGTGGAGGTCAAGGAGTGCACCAGGGAGCCCTGTGCCGTTGCTTTCTGAACAGATAGGACTTTAAAATTTAATTTATTATATAATATATTTTTTTTTTTTTTTTATTTTCTATTAGTTGGTGATAGGTTGGTGAATCTGCAATATATAGGACAATGGGTTTTAAACAGATAGGATTTTAAATTTTAAATTTTGTATATTTTGTATGTAATTTTGTAGTTTTCTTTATATATATTATTTATATTATTATTATATTATTGTATATTCTCTGTATTATAGTCTGTAGGTAAGAGAATTTGCAATATAATTTAAAATACTCCCATACTAATTTAAGCTTTAACTTAATGTTTAAGAATCTTGTGTACATGTATATGGGTACATGTCTTGTCTGATAGTGATAGTGAGTGCTTGGTTTGTTGACTTTCTGCTTTGGGCATTATTATATTAAACTTAAGGACTTAACTACGTGAGATTTTATACCTACAGACGGGCAAATACCTATAGGTGGCACGGTGACCTCTGAAGAGGGAGGAAAGGGAAGATGTCCGTGACTCCGTCCTCATCGGAGGACGAGAGTAGCGGAGTCAAGGGGGGGATTCCCTCCTACCGTTTGGCCCTGTTAGATAGTGGACCGAATAGGTCCATGATCGGGGTGAAGATGGGAAAGAGGCTGAGGGAAGTGGGTGATGATGGGGAGGGGAGCTCCTTCATTCCCACCTAACAAGGAGAGGAAGAAGACGAAGAGGACCAGGGGAAAGGGAGTGGGAGAAGGAGAGGGTGAGGGAGAGAGGAAAAATGCAAAGAAGGACAG
Source organism: Micrasema minimum (assembly GCA_022494985.1). Lineage (NCBI taxonomy): Eukaryota > Metazoa > Arthropoda > Insecta > Trichoptera > Brachycentridae > Micrasema > Micrasema minimum. The sequence continues at coordinate 50,962 of JAGVSP010000550.1, read as the reverse complement.
GGAGTGTGGTGTAAGGGTAGTGGAGGGTAGCGACTAACGGGGAAGAGAAAGAGGCGGGCACTACAGAGGCGACCAAGGGGGCTAACATAAGGGAAGAAACCGAGAATGGGATGCCTTGCCCGTGCCCAGAGCTGAGGAGGGTCCGAGAGGCCCTATTGTCCATTGAGAGATTGGTGGCCAGCTCCAACAACTAACAGCGGGCAGAAGGCGGAAGTGAACTCCGCCAGCGGGGACGTGTTGGAGGCGGTGGGACAATTGGGAGTCCGCCTTGAGAGGGAGATAGGAGAGAGGAGGAGGCTGGAGGGGATACTCTCCGTTCTGCAAAAGCAGGGCCCTCAAGGAGCCTCCTCTTCATCAGGAGGGGAACAAGTGGCGCAAACTGTGCTCGTAGCTATGCTACGGCACTGAAGATAGGGGGAGGTAGGGAGAGGTCAGTGGCCCCGCCTAGGCCTACTCTTCTTATTTACCCAGGAGAGACGGAGGGGGGGGAAACGGCAGCGGATACTGTCAAAGCCATAAAGGCGACACTAAAGCCCAAGGAAGACGGCTTCGTCCCTGTGAGGGTGAGACCCGTCAGGAAGGCCGGGGTCCTCATAGAGACGAGGACGAAGGAGGGATTAGCTAACCTGGCTAAAGTATCCGCTAGCCGACTGGGCGGTTACACCGTAGTGGAACCATCGAAGCGATTGCTATGGGCTGCCAACCTGGAGGGCAAGGTGGGGATTATGTGGTATGCCTCCAAACAGGAGTCTTTCCGAAATCTTGGAAAGAGGGTCTCCTTAAGATCATTCCCAAAGGGGGTGATAAGAGGTTTCCGATCCCAAGGCGTACCGGCCGATCACTCTGCTTTCAGTCTTCGGCAAGGTGCTGGAGAAGTTGATTGCGGACAGGTTGGATCGCTGCTTGGCCCCGCCATGTGCGAGGCAATTCGGCTTCACCAGGTCCCTGTCGACTGAGGATGCAATCTTGTACGTGACGAAGTGGAGTGAGGAGGCGTCGGGGAAATACGTATGTGGGATTTTCCTTGATATAGCAGGCGCCTTTGACAATGCGTGGTGGCCGATGATCCTAGTAAAACTTAAAAATAGAGGATGCCCGAAGGAGCTTTTCGCTATAATGAGAAGCTACCTGGAGGAGAGATCTATCACGGTGATCCACGGATCCACTATAATAGTGGTGCTGACGACCATGGGGTGTCCTCAGGGCTCCGTCCTGGGTCCAAAACTTTGGAACGTTACGTTCGATGATCTTCTGATCATACCTCTCCCGGGGGGATGCACTATTGTGGCCTATGCGGACGACGCTCTTCTTTTGTTGTCTGGTGACAGCAGACGGGAGATCGAAAGCAAAGGCAATGTAGCTACTAACAGGGTTCTGGAATGGGGTACTAGAAATAGACTAACTTTCTCGCCGCATAAGACCATGGGCCTAATGCTCAAGGGAAATCTGGACAGAGGGAGGAACCCCGTAATAAGGATGGGGGGAGTCAGCGTTAGGTTCACCGACGTGGTGAAGTACCTGGGAGTATATCTGGATCGGGTCGGATCTTTCTTGGCGCACGCGAAATCTATATCGGCAAAGGCAAGCACACTGTTCATGAAGGTCCGACGCATTAGCGGCGCGACCTGGGGATTGAGAAGTGCGGCTGTCAGGACGATATATAGAGCGACCTATGTTGCTCAACTGACCTATGCGTCGCGTGTGTGGGTCCACAAAGCCCACGCGGGAAATGTACCGAGAACCCTGCTGAGCGGACAGAGAACCGCCTTTACTGGCGCTGACTGGAGCCTACAGAACGGTGTCAAGCGCGGCTCTCCCTGTCCTTGCTGGGGAACTCCCAGCAGACTTGGAGGTGGTGCAGTCTGAGGCGGCTAGGAGACTAAAAGAGAAAAGGGAGAACAGGTAGTACATTTTGGGTTAACCTTACATATGAGACCTGGCGACTCTCTCGGTGACCTGTTGGAGGCCCTGAGGGATAAAACTTGGGAAGAGTGGCAGAGGAGGTGGGGCGTCGAGCGGAAAGGCCGCTGGACGTACTCATTCTTCCCGAGCATCCGAGAGAGAATGGCTTATGCTAAGCTGAACCTGGGTCATCATGTAGTACAAATGGTAACGGGGCACGGAGAATTTAGGGGAAAGCTCCATGAGTTCACCCTAGTGGCGGATCCTGGTTGTGCGTGCGGGGCACCCAACCAGACCGCAGAACACATTCTCTGGCATTGTCCTATACTGGAGGATTGCCGGGAGACCATGCTGGACGGCATGACCGAGGTTATGAGGCCGGCGTGGAATCCGGACTTCTTTGCAAACAGGGGTAATTTCGAGCAGCTTGCGCTGTTCGTGGATGCCTGGGTGCAGAGATGGGATATTCTCAGGGGTGAAAACCCCCAGTAAAATAGAGCCTTAATACCAGGATTAAAAAGGTAGAAGTAGAGTCTGCATGAGTAGAACAAATAGGTGGTGAAGGGACATGGACTGAACTGGCATTTGTGCACGTTTCGTTCCGTAAAAGGAAGTATCTAGAACTAATAGATTGCTTAGTGGGGTAGTCCCCGGGGGAGACTTGGTGTGCCTTTGCACGGGCGGCCCGTCCCGGGCTGTTTGTGTGTGCGTGCGTGGAGGTCTCAAATTATATCCCATCCCTTATTATTACGGTTGTATTGTGTCTTTTGTAAGGATAGGATGGTCTTTGGATAGGTATTGTGATAAGGTACGGCAGGGGACGTATGAAATAGTGTCTGCCAGATAGGATGATAGGATGATGGTGTGAGATGCACACATGCGTTCTGTCCCCTCCCCTCTTTTCCCTAATCCCCCCTCCATTGAGACTCTGACCGCGGATGCACGGGTGGATGTCTGGGATGGGAGGCCTGGCGAGGCGGGATACTGGTCTCCACACGGGTGGTTGTAATTACTAATAAATAATGATCGGGGTAGAAACTAACATCCCTGCCACTGTTAATTTGGGCCGACTCTGGTTGGTTTGGGTGATGGAAACAATGACAATTATAATACATAAGCCGAGACGGTGGTAGGGGTACAATGAAAGCATTTGTTCGCGTACATAATCGTAAATTCATCCGTATTTTTATCACACTAACAATCTTAAAATCGCGGTTTAGCTTGTTGAAAAAATCGGTAGAGTTGGCTGGACTGAAAAAAGACTCAATAGTCTTTAAAGCAGTCTAGGGAAAGGGTGGGGCTTTCATTGTATACCAATATATAAATTAAGGAATTGCAAACAATTTCAGAACAGGTGGTGAGAGAGTTAGCAACTATACTTACACTAGTTTTTTTATTTACATATCTCTGTTTCATATGCTTATTTACATTTTAAAAAATACCTATTATTCTTGCCACGGACTTAAAAATACCTTCATTACAGTTTCAATGCTGACGCCAAAGTGTCGGCATTTTCAATTATAATTAATTCAAATATAAAGACATATTTATGAACTTCGAACAAGAATTTCATATGCCTTACGTTTTACCTTTTATTGCGTTTAAGTTAACGTTATGGTTGGAAGAATTTGCCAACTAGGCAACAAACCCGCCAATGTACACACAAAATATATAAAACGTTTAGCTTAAAAGTCCTCCAATTTAAAATTATACACTCGTACTTCTATCAACGGAAACCCTTACGTTTATAATACTTAGATTTGTACGGACAAAATAGTTCAATGTGTTAACCACCCACTTATATGTACACAATTTGTAAAAGGTTGAGAAATATCATCTTCCCATTGTTATATAATCCGAAGCAATAATTCAAGAATTGTGAACGGTAGCGAAAATTTCAACTAAATCACATTTTGAGATTTATTTCGCTTATGTGAACATCATCTAGGTTTCTGCCTAGATGTACACTGGATTCATAACTTTGTTCTAGAGAAGCGAATATGCTATTTTGCCTCAGAAGAGGCGAAAATAAATCTAATAACGACAGTTGCGACTTATTTGGTGTGCTTTTCAATAATTTCTGAAGCCACCCACTAGAAACTAGGGAAATAGCTATTTCAAACGTAACAGATGACTAAAATATTGGAGTACAAAGCTTTTAAAAACTGTCTTCAATCCATGTTTTCATAGAATCTGATGATATCTTCGTAAAATATGTGCACGTTTTAGGATGCCCGTTATAACGGTGAATAATTCAAATTAATATTAGTTCTTATTGATATCTCAACAGAGACAGAGAAGCTCTGGAAACGAATGTGGGTTATCTAGGCGTTTACAGGGCTTATGACCTGTCATTGGCGGGGTTAAGTGAATTATGATTCGAACCTTACCTACACCAATAAAGTAGATCGCCCAAAAAAATGCTTTAACTATATTCTCAATAGATGTCACTATAGGGAAAGAATATTAAAAATATTTCAAATCTGTCGAAAACACAACTCGCAGGTGGATTATTCTGTACAAAACTTAGATATATACAAGTTTCAAAAATTTGTCATACATGGTTGTCAGATGACGGGCGGAATGGGGAATGTTGTAATACATCAAGTGGCCACTTAACCCAGCCAATGGCAGGTCATAAGCCCTGTAAACGCCTAGATAACCCACATTCGTTTCCAGAGCTTCTCTGTCTCTGTTGAGATATCAATAATATCTGATATCAGCCCAGCATGGGTATAATCCAGTAATTTGTCTACAAGTATTTGTATTCATTCAAAATGTTGTTCATAATATTAGTTCAATTACAAAAAGTGTCGCTGTAAGAATGATTTAATATGTCACACTTTATGCAACCAATACGCCTTAATATTCCTCCATAAACCTTCCAGTTCGTAAAGTATTATATTTTAAATTAAATATTTAAATTATATCTTTATTTTTATCGAAATAATAATCTTGATACCCGATACTGTTTTACGTCACAAAAGGTGGGGATGGAGAATATCTAATATTATTATTTAAGTCGACAAAACCAATGCCATTAGCACCCTGAAATCCAATATTATTTGACGTCACGTCCGTCTCTTGTAATAATTAATCAAACACCGTAGAATTTAAAATCATTATACCTTTAATAATTCTCTATCAAGATCAATTACTTCACGAATTATTTTCATCTTGCGGGTTTCTGTATCCTAAATTATTAAACTTTGTAATTGTTTTATCGATTGTGAATATAAAACGTTGTTCAAATTTACTGATATCGTAGAAATGTTAAAATAATTTCAGTAAATATTAATATTTTTTTATCTACGAAATGATTTAATAATGAAAAATTTGTAATTATTATATATTATAGTAATTTTCTTTTTCCAATTGTTGTTTTATTCTTTATTACAGGTATGAGTTAATTTAAATGATTTTGTTAGATCATTCCCTAACTTAATTTTACTAAGTAAATTCTATTACAGAAAAAAAACGTGTGATTATATCCTATTCTTACAAAAAAAATACAAAAATTTAATTTAATTTTTTGATACCTACATAAACACTTTTGTGTACATAACTCTGGTATGAACCCAATAATGATTATTACATGTCTCTGTATGCATCTAAGTACGTTTCTAAAATTTTTATTGTATCTATCTTCATAATTCTCAGTGATAAAATTTTTCTCTGTAAAATCAGTAACGCGAAGATAGAATACCCATAAAATTTGTAAATTTTGGTTCAAAAGATGCGCGATGTCGAGACACAAACATGCCAATTTATTTTTTACGATGTTATTGAATTATTCAGTGCAAATAGCAATCAGTTGGCTGGACTTGGATTAGAGCGATTTCACAATTACGTGCCGATCATGCTGTTTCATCATTCTGAGACATTGCCAACACTTTCATATATGGTACCTACACACGTATAAACCATACATTCTCCAACTATTTTATTTTTGCCACCCCAAGAGAATGATTGAAAAATCTAGATAACGCCAGACAAGTTTTCTTTTGTTTTTCGGCTTGTTTCTTTTACCGAGTTTAAATAGCACTTGTTGTATTATTATATAAGTAAAATTTAGTTTAAGTTGTATAATATGAAACAAGTGAAATAAAACCTTTTATACGAGCCTAAAAATGTAAAAGTCAAAAGTAAAGTATTTTAAATAAGTAAACTTTTATCTCACACTTATTTACACTTTGAAACCTTGATTGTCTATGAGAAATTTCTTCAGCAATATTTTCCTTTGCGCAAGATGTGTGGCGCCTTTCACCTAACCTGAAAGCTTGTTGAATAGTCTTGGTACTATATATTCTTCTGTTCTGCTTCCATAGTAATTGAGTGCTCCTTTGCGCAAGATGTGTGGCGCCTCTCACCTCACCTGGAAGCTTGTTGAATAGTCTTGGTACTATATGTTCTTCTGTTCTACTTCCATAGTAATTGAGTGCTCGAGATTCCACTAGTCGTTTGGCTGCTATCGCTCTTGTTCTATGACAATGATTTAATAGTTGCTTTTTTTTCTTCGAAATGTTTCATTATCAATTTAAAGTAGTATATTTGCTTGACTGGGAGTACTCCAACATATTTGAACAAAATTGCCTCGTCCTCTTTACTTTTTTTCTTTATTGTATCATTTGCGATTGTCTTCTTTGCAAGTTATATATTTTATTTATGTACGTTTTATGAGTGCCCCCAGCCGAAAATGCCCTAGGACAATAATAAAATTTAAAAAATATGCCAATAAATAATTCTCAAGAGCCCTTCTCACATGACCTACCTTAGCGACACTTGAAAGACGAATGATTGAATTGTTTGGGATCTACCAACTTCTAGTGAAAGCTGTCATATGTACTTAAAGCTTATGCTGCATCCCGTTGTATAAAACATCCTAGATGCGGCTTCATGGAAAATCCTGTATTTGGGAGCGGATATGGAATGGTGATTATAATGATGATGTTTACAAAAACAGATACCGTCAAGTTATTTCAAATTAAGAAACTCTGGGATACAGTTTGTTGGAATAGTTCTTAGTAGATATAAAGTAAAAGCTCTAGTCCAGACAATATTGCCTATCTGTCAATAATCAATACAGCTCAGTTCAACAGAGGTAAACCAATTATCTCTAACGAATCTGTACAAAAACACACATTTACTCAGACTTGGGTATTGGGTATTGATACATTTGTATAAGCATTACTAACATATAGTAAAGCTGACGAGAAAACGATATGGCATTGATTGATTGTAGACTTATTAGTTTTGTGTTAGATAATTCAATATCATCGAATCGATCTGTACTGTTATGTTTACATCAAACAGCCATACGTGATCGAAATAATATTCATTAATAATATTTACTTATATTATGTAGTATCGGTATACATTTAATTCTTATTTTGTTAAAATATATTTTTCCGAAGCCTGAGTGTTTGAATGGCAATTTTACGGCTGTTTTTTTTGTCTGTGAAACGTTTGTGTAATAGAGTCATAGACGTCATAAAAGCTTTCTCCCAGCTGGACATCTGCTGGTCATGTGGCACGCCAGAGTGAGCATCGACGAACGAAACGCCTGCTTAACTGGAGCTCAGAGCTGCAAGGAGACCAGGAGGAAGTAGGAAGACCACCAAGACGATGGACAGACGATATAAACAAAAGTAAACAAAGAACTTAAGATTTATGATTGTGATTAGTGGAAGTGTTATTTTTGTGAAATTATTTAGACTTGACAATATTTTTGAACCGGAGAACGAAATCTATAACTGCAGTTTTTAATTGTTGTTGTATATGCCTATTTTAATATTATTTATTATTGTTATTGTAAAACTCCATTACTTTTAGCACTAAATCCATTTATAGAAAAAGAAGAGCTAGAACCCCAATAGTCCATGCGCTCGGTAGCTGCAAGACAAGTTGTGGTCTAGCCTTCGGATAAGTAATCAAGTTAAACCGTAAAGGAGGCTAGTTCCAAACCATCCATGCGCTTTTTAGCTGCAAGATGAGCAGTGGTACATCCTTCCGGAAAGTTAATTTTTCCTTAGTACTACTTAGGGTACTAAAATCAAGTTAGATCTTACTAAGGGGGCTAGATTCCAAACCATCCATGCGCTTTGTAGCTGCAAGATGGTGGTCTAGTCTCCCACACAGTTAAACTTCAAGTCCAAGTGCCTTTTAAAAACTAATTTCAACTTTTAATTCTGCTTTCAACTTGTAACTATCACCTATACCTTTGTAATATTACCTATATAATTTACCAGTTTCAATATTAATCTATGTAAATTAATTAACTTCAAAATATTTTCTTTTATTATGTAAGTCTGTAACTGTAGGAGACTAGAATAGATCCCCAACCGTCCATGCGCTTGGTAGCTGCAAAACGTGTTGTGGTCTAGCCTCTTTATTGTACAGCGCTCTTGAGGCGATTTCTCGCGAAAATAGCGCTTTATAAATCATCCTTATTGATTGACCATTTTAATTTGTGCTAGTGTAAGGAAATTTTAGTCATGCTTTGATTGATATTTTTTTTATTGACATTACTTGGCGGGATTCCGTGGTTTCATTATTTCAATATAACTAATAAAAGTACTTGGTACTTGGTACATCAATCTGAAGATACCCGTAACAGGGTATAAGCGCTAACTAGCCAAATAAATAAAAGTGGGTGTACGAAATAGTTTTATTTAACTTTGATCAGTTATATTTAAATAATGAACACATAAGTAATTTTTTATTTTAACGATTTCATGTATCACTAGGTTGACTTTTTATAAATTGAGTATTTTACTAAATTTGTAAAAAAAGGGTATTACTGTTTTATAATTAAAATATGAATAGCTCGTAAGAAACTTCTTTCATTAAAAAAAAATCATAATGTTAATCAAAAACGATCATTTTAAATCACGTCAAAATATGTAACTTGTCAGTTTAAAAAGATGTGGCTTTTAAATTTTACTTTTAAAATTTTATAAAAATAAAAATAACTTTTTAAGAAAATATTTTTTTTTTTTAAATTTAGTTAAAAGTTTTTCAAGTAAAACAAAGTTTTTATTTCTTAAAACAAAAGTTTGTAGTTAAATATTATATTTAATTTTTTCCATGTATTATAACTTAAGTAGATTTGTTTTCAAAAAAATATTTGACCTGAAATTGTAATTCTGAAAAATTGCTTTATTCAGTAAATTATTTTAGTGATTCGTATTATTCTCGACTTTCTAATTATTCGATATGAATTCATTCCCGATCGTGAAATTCTTATATAAAAGTGAGTGAAAAAAACTTTTTGCATATTATTTGTCATTTGCTCGGCGTTTTGAAAATTTATTAAGAAATATGTAAATAAGGGATGGTTGCCTTTTGGCCGAGAAATCTAATCAAAGTTACAAGAGGCTCTATAGGAAGAAAAGAGGGATAATTCAAGGAAATCTGGAAAAACTCATAATGGGCCTGTTGCATATTTTATTATACAGGGTGTAACAAAACTCGATGTAAAAGCGGGAAACTGGTGAATCTACAGCATATTTGGAGACGATTGTGTAATACTGTAATATGACTTTTTAAAAAGTTAATTAAAGTCAGATTAATCTGTGTAATTATTTGGAAAATTACGTTGGAGTTATTATAAATCTCTCATTTTTAGCTCAAAAATATTGATAATAATAATAATAATAATAATAATAATCCTTTTATTTAGCATCATCTTTGATACAGTACATAAAATAAAATAAAATATAATATAAAATATAAAACAAAATAAAATAAAATAGAATAAAAGTAAATAAAAAATGAAACAAAAAAAAAAAATAAAAAAAATAAAATAAAAAGATAAAAAAAAATGTGGTCAAGGTGGTCGAAAATTTAAAGTTTTCGACCAATGCTTCAGGAGTGGGCCGTCCGCGTACAGCAGCGCGGCTTGAACCATCCCACTCCTGCACCCAAACAGCCGACTCCTGAAGTTGGCCACTTTAAAACGCACCGTGGCTTCAAAGGAGTTTATTCCTGAGATGATGACTGACGCTTTATCGTAAGATGATAATCTTGCCTTTACGTAACAAATTATCAAGATTCATTGCACTTGGTGTATCAATATAGTGCCCTATGCACCATAAGATGCGGATAATTCATATTTGTTTAATTTGATAATTTTATTTATTAATTTATTTTATTTCTGACGCAACCGAAAAAAAACTGTAAGAATACAAGTCAGTAAGCATATCCTAAGCCAATTACGGAGTTTCATCAAAATATTAATTATCCAAAATAGGTTGGATTAAATAAGTATCAAATTATTTGTGAATTTATATAAAAAAGACTGATAGTTACATAATAAATGTCATGCTGTAGACGTGAAGTCTTAGATATGTAAAACTAATATTATATCTGATACTTGGGTACCTATGTATACCTAATACGGTATAATGCGACGCACATTAATAAAGTTACGAGATCTTCGTTCATAGTAGTTCGTAACGCCTGACAAGATTTCCCCAAACTAATTATTGCTTTTGTTAGCATTAGGAAAATAACCGGAATAACGGAAACTTCTACCTTATATTTCCTTAATATATTTCCATATGAATGTCAGGAGATTATTTACCTCCAAATCGCTAAACTATTAATTACGTTATATTATTATGATTACTTTAATATTGATATAATATTAGATCGTAATTCATACCACCGCACCGCACACCTATAATATTCTTCTTAGACATCTATTCTCGAATTCAGAAGTCTGCTCTTTTGGGCCCTTGTAAGTATTTGGGTGGTGTGACTTTGTGAGGAACACAGAAGTGACACAGCAACCCTTGGTATCTACTGTCATCCGGCGATGGCGTTTCGGCTGGCTAGGCCATATACTATGTATGCCTCCCGAGAGCCGCCACCATACTTGCCTACTTTTACAAGGTATCAGGTTCTCGGCGTCCTGGGCGTCCACTGTTGACAAATCGTCGGCAGTTTGCGTCAGAAAAATTTTAATAATGTAAATATAAATATATACTTATAGGTACTATAAATAAATTTTAAAAACATTATTAGGTATGTAGTTCATAATAGAGTTCTAGTATTAACCCTCATGTATCGAAGCGAAGTATGGAGTTGGAAAAGAAGGACAAAGGTAGATTGAATGCTGTTGAAATGTTATCTCTCAGGCGAATGTGTGTTTAAACTATGTATGATAAGTACCTACTATGTCAAAATCAAAGCAAAATTAGAGCATTATCGACAAAAAGAAAGGTCTCTTACGACATTATACTAGAAGTTTTCCAATTGTATAAATAATGCATTATATCTACTACCTTATTTACTCAAGCCTTCGCCCCACATCAACGTTTACTTAAATTAATTATAATTATCACGGTAGAACAAACTTTATAAGCCTAACTTTACAGTAGCTCAATCACAAATGATTATCGACGTGTTTAAAACGTGCTAAGCATTTGACCGATCACAATGAACATACGTTCATATAACGGTCGCGTTGCCAAGCACCATAGATGAAAGGCATACTTTGACAAATGTTTCGTTTTATTGCTTTCTCAAATTGATTGAAAGCGAATAAATGGCATGATAAATTGTGCTTAAACAATTAAAACTCTATAAAACTAGATTATAAAACTTAACTTACAATTTTGGCGTATTTTTCATATTTAAAGCGGTATTTAAAAATAATGTCGCGAAACGTAAATATTTTGAATGTTAACATTTAATAGTAGGTGTTGCCAAGCATCAGGTTAAAATGTGGCAATATTAAAACATACAATAATCCCGATGGATAACTTTTAACGGATGTTCCATTGTGATCGCGAAAATGTTAAACATCTATGGTGAGAAATCGTTATCACGTCGCCTATAAGCACGTCGATAGTCATTTGTGATTGAGCTACTGATCCTACCCCAACCAACAGTGAAATCCAGGTATACATTATCAGATTATCTAAGGTTAAATAATTATTTACAGGTTTAGTTGCCGCTTTTATTCTAAATAAATGATACTGCCAGCCAGAAAACAAATTAAAAAATATATATTATACAACTAACTAACCATCACGGCATTTCCCCAAAGGGGTAGGAAGAGAGGATAGAACACCACACCACTCTGTCCTGGCACACTTCCCTTGCTTCCTCCACATTCATACATCTTATCATGCACGCACGTCGATTGTTTCGACTTTTCTCATGACCACATTTAAGTATTTTCTGTATGTCATCATGCCATGTTTTTCTCGGCCTTCCTTAACTTCTACATCCTGACACACTCACATCGTAAATCTTTTTAGCCGTTCTTTTATCATTCATTCGCTCCACCTGACCGAACCATCATAAAAGACCTTCTTAATTTTGTCGATAATGCTTTCTTGAATTCTGCTCTCATTTCGACATTAGGGCACCTATCAAACATGGTTTTTCCACACGTTCGCCTGAGAGATCGCATTTCAACAGCATTCAATCTACTTCATGCTATACTCTACATACATTAGGGTTGGTAGGTAGGTACTGCTAATTTAATCTATTGCGGTAGGTACTTATTTGCTACGACATACTTTAAGGCACCATTAACTCTGTTACCGGCACTAACCCCCCTTTCAATATCCTTGCCCGTATTTTCATCTCTAGTAAATATACCTACTACCGTTCTACCCAGATATACAAATTCTTCTTAAAGAGGTGTGATGATGTACAAAACAGTTGAAAAATACACTGTATATTCAGTTATATAATATATATGCTTTAATAATGACCTGTTTCATATATTTTTACACTTGTAAATTTTTTAAAAATCTTTTCACCTCACTAATAGCATACTTGAAACTGAAATACTTCATTTCGGGCGTCCACCATCTTCTAATAAAAGATGTTTTAGATCCACGATTCTTACACTCAAGATGTCAATGTCAGAATAAATTACATCTTCAGAGTAATACCGTCTTATTTTACTCTTAGAGTTTTCTGCGTCTAAAGTATTATTTGGAGAACTTGCTAATTGGCAACGTGATCGGAGTCCATTTGGATGGATAAATTTAGGATTAATGTTTTGCTAATTGTACTCAGCAAAACAAGTACGTTAGTAGTAAATATGTCACTATTTCTGAACTAAAATGGTTAATTGATAGCTCCACTTTAGCTCGCTGACTGTTAATTATTGGTAAATATAACATACATTCAGAAATAATTTTACTACTCCTCTTTTCGCCACGTTCACTCCTATGTGTAGAGCATGTGGACATCATAGATCTTTACAGTAAAAGCCCCACCATTTCGAAAGTAGACTGTTTTTGACTATTTAGTATTTTTTCAGCCAGCACAACTCTACCAATTTTTTCAACAAGCTTTACCGCGATTTAAGGATTGTAAGTGTGATAAAAATACGGATGAATGCTTTCATTGAACAAATTAATGCTTTCATTGCCCCTACCACTGTCTCGGCTTATGTATTATAATTGTTATTGTATCCATGACCCAAACCAACCAGAGTCGGCTCAAATTAACAGTAGTAGGGAAACGTTAGTTTCTACCCCATTCATTAAATATAAGCAATTACTACCACCCGTATGGAGACCGGTATACTGCCTCGTCAGGCCCTCCATCTCAGAAATCCACCCGAGCATCCGCGGTCAGTCGGGGTCGCAATGGAGGGGGGACATGGAAGTGAAGGGATCAATTTAGGAGGGTTAAGGGAAAAGAGAGGAGGGGACAGAATGCATCTCACACTATCATACTAAATCTTTCCAGGAGACACTGTCGTCGGCAAACACTCTCGCCTCCTCCCTCGTCCGTCCCGCATTCCTTAGCTCCGCCGAGTACATCAAAAGGATCACCATTGTTTTGAAAAGATGATGATGATGATATTAGGTGATTTTGGCTGCAAAGCCAACGTTGGGTTCGAGAACGGACGCAGAAACCTTACATAATTGGAGTTCATACGTATCTCTTTATTATTATATATATGAGTAATGGTATAAAAATATTATGTTTTTTTAGTTAGGTCTGTTTAGTATTCGACATGCAATATGTTATTATAAACTTTTAAATAACATTTTTGTATCTGTGGATAGTAAAAAGTGTTTCAAATAAGTATTTTTTAAGATCAGAGGAGTAAAAAGGATGCTGAAAATTTTTTTTTTTTCAAATAAAGTAACCACTTTTCTGGTGACAATTTCATAAAAGTAACAAGGGTTTAATCCTAAATAAGGTTTGAGGATTCCACGTGTTTGGAAAAATAATATAAAAATGAAAAACATCTGACCTAAGGATTTTTTGCTTCCTCAAAAGGTTTCAGAACAAATGCTACGTTGATATTATTCATTTCACGTTTTATCCAAAACCAAATATTATTTTATTCTAACCTGACACAGTATTTTTATTCAATATTTACACGTATCTTTTATTGAAAAACGTGGACACTTCGTAATTTTTTTCACGGCGACCAAAATAATTCCAAAAAAAATTGTAGAAATATACGTATAATATTTATTTTTTATTTTATACCCTACAGAGATGAGGTAGATTTTTTTCAAATTCAGGAATATAGATATTCGAGCATTTACAGTCTTAATTACAAAAATAAAGTAATTTGCTAATAAAATACTTAACTTCAATATCAATGCATAGATGGAGCTTTCAACTCGCTGGTGGATGATTCTAGTTTCGTAACATAAATACAAAATCAAAAATGTTACCTGGTATGGATATTCGCTAAAATAAGCGGAATGGGGAATGTTGTAGTACAAAAAGTGATCACTTAACCCAGCCAATGACAGGTCATAAGCTCTGTAAGCGCTCGAATATCTGTATTCCTGAATTTGAAAAAAATCTACCTCATCTCTGTCGGGATATAAAATAAAAATATATATACCTACTCCCGTCTTGGGATAAAATCCAGATTTGTGTACAAGTAGGTATTTGAACACACCCAAAAATGTTGTATAAAATATATGTCACAAAAAGTCGTCTTGTAAGATCTTATATTTGTGTGTTTTACATAAATGTATGGGTTCACTTTTTTTAAAACGAGCTATATTAATATCAAGAGTAGCCGGAAAGTTGGAAAAGGATTATAATCAATATTATATATACTTTTGTAGAGTGTACAATGTGTACATTTGTACATGGGTGTAGGGTCTTCTTTTTTTCTCATTTCAGTGTATCTTAATAATTTCTTGCATGAGGGCAAGATGATTAGTATCACGCTTCGTCATCAGTCCAAGGAATAAAGTTGGTAGTTAAAATATATAATTACTTTGTGAGAAATGTTTCTTAGTGAATACTCGCCAAAGAGAATTCTGGAAATTGAAATGTGGAGATGGAAACATTATTTTCTAAGATAAATCTAGACACGTTTTAAAAGAAACAGAATCTTGTCCTAGTTTTTCTTTTAAACAATAAGATAAAAATCTCAGCAAGGCATTCTTTAGCTATAGTAACGTATTAAAAACATCGTTTCTTATAATTAAAAACAGCAAAGGGTTTGAAAACATTTTTACCGTTTAAAACAATTAAGCAATGTAGCGCCCAGGGACGTTTCTTTTTAAATGTTTTTTCCAAGAAAAGTTCGCTTATTGATAAAGTTTGCTACTGCTGCTTTCTCTTATCCGCATCTAACGGTGCATAGGGCACTGCATTGGTACACCTAGTGCAGTGTATCTTTATTATTTAGTTTTAGTGCATATTTTAATTTATTCTTAAAATATATTTTTAACTTGGTTTCAGCTAAAACAAAATAAAAATATTGACAGTATTCTTTGTGTTGCTAAACCGTATGGTTTTAGGTTTTCTGGGCATTGATAATACAAAAAAAAATTAAAAACGATAGTAATTTGTTTTGTTAGATATATTATAATATAATAAAAAATAATAAAAATAATAAATTGTTTGATAGCTACGAGTTTTACAATTTTTTTTTTTTAGGAAATTGTAAACTAGATATCTTATTTTCAGAAAAATATATGAAAATCATTATATTTCGCTGTTTGAAATGTTTAAGAAGTATATTTTATTTAACTTATACGGTAGGTAATGTAGATGGGGTTTTGCTACCAAGAAACAGGTTTCCGAAATTCAAGTTCCCCAGAACAGGGCTCTAAAGAGAAATATTTTAGGGATACCCTGGGACACACATGTAAAAGAAATATATCGCTAGACAGAAATACTCCCATTCAAAGTAATACCATTACATGAAATCACAAATACTATACTTACCATATTGAATCATTCAGCACATACAAGTTTGAAACACAATTTTAACTCTGAGCTTTATGGTCACAATACGCGTAATTCAAAAAACCTCCACATTCCAAAATTTCGATCCACAAAATTCGGTAAAAAATCCCTCATGAACATTTCTCGATCTTGTAAATTCCCAATATAATAACTACCCCCATGAAGTCAAAATAAATAAATCAATACATGGTAGAGCCCTTAAAGATTTGTATTTAAATATGTTTTTCAATGATAGTTATGATGTTTACGATTAAGATTGAATGTGTTAATTTTGTATTGTCTTTCTTATTCGCGTTTGATTGTGCAATATGTAATTAAAAATGTAAATAATACGGTCCCAAAATGAGTTATAACTCCTGGAAATCCCAAATATCGATTATATTTTGTAACTAACCAACTAACTAACGAAAAGAGTAGGTAGAGAGGATAGAACGCCACGCACTCGGTTCTGGCACAGTTCTCTTGCTTCCTCCACATCATAACACATCTTTTCTGTGTTATGTGTATTATTTTTCAAAGAAAGAAATAGAGAATTATTATTACTTAAAATAACGTATTTAAAAGCGTATTTTTTTAACCAATAAATAAAACAAATGTTTGTAATCAAAATAAAAAAATTTATACTTCAAAACAACAGTTTTGAAAGAGACCTAAAAGGGATGTATTTGAAAATATAAATCAAGTCGTGGCGTAGTAGGAAATCGATCCGAGGATAATTAGACAAAAAGCCCGAGATGCTATTACTGGTCCACTAGCCACTTGCCAACTCCTAGAGAATTCTTTCTATTGTAAACATAGAACAAGAATTTACTAGAAGGGGCGTTTCCATACAAAATTTTCAAAAAATATACGCTTCCTAGGGTTAATTTCATAACACCACTTAATATCAAATTCCACCGTCTAAACCATAGGTTCCCAAAGTGTGCCACCTGGCCCCCCAGGGGGCCCCGGAGACATCTGAGGGGGCCTTCTCTGGTTCTGGGGGAGTTAGGGAGCCCTGGAAAGCAATTAGGGAGCCATGAGGTGCTAAAATGTGTAACCTTATAGAATTTTAAAATTATATTATTTCAGGGATGTACATACGTATAAAAAATATCATCTACGATTTTGTGATGTTTCAAATTATATGCGTACACATGTAGTTCATGAATCGACCACTATAGGCCTATGATGGTTGGTTTAAATTGTCGTTACAGCGTTCGCGTATCTTATTTATGACACCATAATTAAATGTGCATAAAATAAGTACACAACATTTTTCTGTTTTATTTAATTTAAAAATTTCCAGGGGGGTCTTGTGTAGTTTTGTGTCTGAAAGGGGGGCCACGGGTCAAATAAGTTTGGGATACCTATGGTCTAAACGAAACGTGTGCCGTAGATGTCTAGTAATGACGTAGATGCCTATTGCTGACGTAGAAAGTGACCTAGCTGATAACTAGACACTAGAAACGGTAGTATTTTTTAAATATGGAATGTCACTTCTCTGAAATTCATTTTCGAAGATTGTAAACTTCACAAAAATCCATCTTGCTTTCATGTAACAAATTACTAAGACTAAATAACGCAGTGCCTTATGCACTATACGGTACGAATTAAGTAAAGTAGTAATAATAAAGAATTGATGTAATATTTTATCAACTCTAAAAAACAGTTTAATTCTAATGGAAAGAAAATTGTTTTTTTTTTATACTTACCTAATTGTTTGGAATGAAAACGAGATACGAAGGTACTTAGCCTGGCAGAGAATATTCTACCATTATTTTCAGTTTCACTTTTCCACTATTTTATTATTGTGCGATTGTCTGGAAAAATATTAAAAAACATCACAAAAATGTTTCTCAGAAAAGCGACCAAGATAAGAAACACAAAGCATCTACTTTGGTATATATAAAAAACTGTTGCCACTCAAAAAATTCTTGTCCTTTTCAAAAAAAAATAATGCCTAAATGCAATTTTATTTTGAAAAGCACTTTTTTTCATTATAACAATACTATTATATAAAATACTTAATGTGAAAATTTGAGCAAGGAAATAAAATTATGTGTGGGTAGTATTTTATTATCATATTTTTTATACTTGACCCAAAAGACAACTTTATAATGCTGAACTTTTAACTACTCTAGCACAAAAATATATTATTATTAAATATAAATAACTTGTATTATTTACTTATATTTTAATGTTCTTTTATTATTTTATGCATTTAACCACGTCAACACGCCAGGAGGCCCAATTACAGAGGGAAACAACGTCACAAACACCCAGGCTTGAGAAAAATCTCTCAAACACAGAGCTATGTAGGTATAATAAATTCATAAAAATATTTTAACGCAATATATGTAACATCGCACCAATTAATTGCACAACACAATGTACGAAATAAATTTCTGAGGACACCAAAACAAGTATTTAAAATGTTTATGTTGTGTATATGTTGTATTGTGGTACATTTGTGGAGTGTGGTGCAAGTGTTGGGAAAAAGGTTCTGAATATTTAAGCGCAGGAGACAAGAATAAGTTTATATTTTATTATATTTCCATGTTATTTAATATATTACTACGCCTCTTCCCAGTAACATTTCTAGCTCACCGTTTCTCGCCTAGACCCGTTAGTATGCAATCGGACGTGAATAATCTTTTAACCTAGACAACGGAATGATTCTCGTAAAAATAACCGTGATACTATTTTATTTTAAAATCTTGCGTTCATATCTGTATACATTTTAAATTATGCAGATACAACTGATTAAAATGTGTTCCTCTGCTACTTTCGTACACTTTTCTGCAGTTATTTTTTTTAACACACGTAAGTACACCCATTCAAGTTTGTGTTTTGTTCAGATTTACTAAAAAAAAAATTTAAAAATTTGAATTCAAACATCGGCGGCTTCCGTAGCGCAATGGCCAGACGCTGGACTCAAGACACGGAGGTATCGGGCTTATTTCCAGTGAGAAAAAAAATCACAAAGTGATTCTCTTGTTTGGCCTGATGAGGTGGTTAAAATATTGAAAATAAGAAATTTTTTAGATAGGAAACTAATTTATTTATTAAATAAACTAGTTACAATATCAAAATTTTCATTGGGTTCTAAATAAAACTTAATATTTCCGCAAGCACGTAAAGAATAAAAAATGAAAGGATAAAAAAACAGGATGAATACGGTCATATTTTTACAACATTCTTTGGTAAAGTCGATAACCCAACGTAGTTGAGAAAAATCGTAAGATTCAGAATACTTTTGGTATCGATTTGGTAGTAAAATTACCCACATAAATATAAAAGTATTCGTTATATAAAAATATTACCTTTCTCAGGTAAGCAATGGATAAAATAAAATCAATTACCTACCAAGACCGATCGATTTCACGACTGTATTATTATATTTGAATAAATTTCCATAATATGCTAATTTGGACTTATGTCTTTATCTGGATATTCCTTTTCTGAATTGCGGCTCTTAAGGAAATTTCAAGGATTTATCTAGGCTACTGAACCCCAGCAAGGCTGTTAAACCCTCATAACTGTTCTTACATATCTCCAAGGACTTTTTAAAGGGAGGAAGTCCTTATATGTCGTATGTGTCAAACAATCTCTACTCACGGACCCTTGGGATCCGGCTTTCGTATCTATATCGATGTGCTTTGTACCTACACGTCATCTTGAGCCTTTATCCAGATATAAGATAACTGAGTTATCTTCCACCGTCGATAAAAACACTGGCGGGGGATTGCGCCAATTTAGTGGGAGGTGGTTGTAACTAACGATTAAAAAAGGGGTAGTATTATGAATATTCTTATCACTGCAACTTTGGGCTAGCTCCTCGAGCAGGTTGGTGAGAGCTTTTTTTTTCCTTCTCTTTTTTGCTATTTTCCAGATAAAAGTGAATCCATAAAATCTCGCTGGTTCAATCAATCGCTTCAGCCCGTTGGGGTCCACTGCTGGACAAAGGCCTCCCTATACCGTCTCCACTCCTCCCGATCCTACGCCGCCCCCATGCACTGTCTACCAGCAGTCTTTTCACTGGTTAGCTTTAAAAAATTGGTAGAGTTATGTTTTTTTAAATAAATATTCTTTGTTTGTAAGCCGTAAGTAAACTCTTTTCAAAAATAAATTCAGAAAAATATTTAAATTATTTTTATCAAAAATCTGATTTTTATCGACCTTAATAGATAACTCTATTATGCTACATAGATACTGATTCATGATCGTTGCGCTGGCGCTGGGTTATCAACCTCCTTTGTAGTTAAATGTCGGTATTTGTTTTTCACAAGAACAAAGAAAAATATCTGTAGAAAGATAGTGTTGAATGCTTGAACTAGTACTACAGATAGTTGAATGTTTCGCTTTATGAGTTGTAGGGTTTGGATATAATATTACACCACGGTGAGTGATATCCCGAGCTCCTATGCACCAGTTGCTCGACTTGAAAATCGCACGATTATTTCAGAAATAAGCCTGGAACCGTATTCACTGAATTTCATACTGTAAATATTTGGTCTTTGCCTTCTAATGCAGAATTGCATACTACTTCCAACCGTCCATGCGCTTTTTAGCTGCAAGACGAATTGAAATTCAGTACTTATAGATTTAATTTCGTTTCTTAAATAATCGTTGTTTTCAGATCCTTTATTCAAAATTGGGCCTGTAATTAATTGATAATATTAAATGTACAGCGCCCTTGAAGTGATTTCTCACAAAAATGGCGCTTAATAAATTATCCACACTAAAATAATAATACTACTTTCCCTCATCCACAGCCAATGGTGCATAGGGCACTGCATTGGTACACAGAGTGCATTGTATCTTGATCATTTTTACTACACGAAGGTAAGATATTCAGTCTTGCGCTTCAGAACCAGTCCAACAATCAGTTCAGAGAGACGTATCGTGACGCGGTGAATGGGGTGTGAGGAGGGGGTGGCTGTTACGTGGGGATTAAAGAGAGAAATGAGCTCCCCCACCATTTTAAGAAGAAATAAAAATAATCAAAACAATTTTGCATCTCAGAATTTGACTTGAGCCCCTCTTCCACACAACCCATTCATCGATCCACCAGCCATTTCAGTCGGGAGACTAAAGAAAACAAAATGCTCCAAAAATAATATATATGAGACTCAATCCCTAAAGTCTCAAATTACGTCATCCATTCGTACCCTGAAGATGGGTGTTGAACCAGAGTGAAACACTGCTTTATGTTCGATACAATAAATATATTTCATAAAATAAACACAGAGTTAATTAAAAGATAATAATCCATGAAAGTATACTATTTCGCTGTGCTCTTCAAGCACCCCAGACGCGAACCAACAAAATATTCGGCGGATTTCCACCTTACAATCAAAATAAAGAAACCTCGCCTTATACTATCGATAAGATGGCTGTATTAAATAATATTTCTTTTCAAACAATTAAGCACCTAATCTAGTTGAAACAAAGAATAAAGTTAATTTTATTTACTGATTTTAATTTCTCTAAAATATTAAACATGGAAGATGTTTTTGTATATGAAATTTATACTTAGTAGGTAAATAATGCGTCTTGGCGCATTCTACAATTTTCTGGCTTTAAACATAATTGGGCAAATTTCAATATTCTTAAGGAATGGAAAGCATTAACAAATTATTCTAAAACGATGATTTCCAATATGAAAATAATCACATGGGTTGATAGCTAAAAACGACGACACATCACTTCAACCGATTTTAAAAACATGATGACAATCTTGAATTTTCCCGACTCCTTCCGTAGACAACTGGCGCGTGGTTTTGGCGCCATCCTTCTCCGGCTGTAACGGGGGTCCATCAGCGAATCATCGGATATGTTGTGCTTGATGCAAGCACCACAAGCGTTTCAGTTGGGGGGGAAGATCTCATCGTCGAGCGCGAGTTTACTCCGCGATATTTGACATCATCCTAACCTCACATTCCTCGTGGCGGTGTACCATCGAATCTTTCACGGGATTGACATCAAATTAAAAAATGTATACAGAAGTTCTTTTGTATCACTAAAACTCAAAATGGTGGAGGTTGTGGAATATTTAATAAATGGATGAAAATGGAAATAATAAATAAAAGAAAAAAGGATTCCTGTGGAAAAATGTCGCAATGAGTACGATGCATAGCAGATCTCTGTGGTTACTCTTTTTAGGACTGTATACTTGGCGGAATCCCTTTTCCAATGTATAAAAACTGAACTTGTAAAATGACACGGCGCGGCAGTCACCCGCGCCGCTCGGTGTCCGAGGCAGAAAATCTCAGTGCCAGTCCCTAAGTTATAGAAAAAAGTACTGCGCACGCCACCGTGCTTATCTAGTGCGTGTTCGCACTGTGACGCCTAATTATAACGTCACAGTATAATATGTTCTGTTATTAAAACGAGAGATATGTCAAACCAAAAAATCGTGTTTGGACATTCAATTATCATATCATGTAATCAAGTTAGCGGCGCTCACTAAGTGTGGTTTTAATTTTTTTACTGAAAAACAAGATTTTTAAGTGCTTATTAATTAATACTTATTTTGGTTTTGTCGCCACCTTTGGTTATGTAGAAAAATTTGCCAAAATGTGGGCTACCATTACTTAATATCTCTGAGGGCTACATGTTTTATTTTTAAATTGTCTTTGTATTTTGAAGTATTATGTAATATTTTTGTCGATTTTTTTTGCCTGTTAATAAATTTGGTTTATCATTTTGATATTAAATTTAAATGCTTGTATAAAAAAATAACATCAGCAGTATGATTAACATTTACCTTTACGTATGTAACCTGCGATGGTAAAAACCAACACATTAATTTAGTTAGAAAAAAATGTACCTAACATACATAATATCAAACCATCACAAGAGTTACCAGGTACATATACGTAGGTACCGATTTTTCAGGGAAAAAATTTTCAGTATATGAAATATTGCTGAAATAATCGCTTTTAAAAAAGCTTCCAAAAGCGCTTTTGTTGATTTTGTGAATCTGTAACGATAATTCACTTTTACATTGAGTTGAAAAATGCAGGACACACAAATTTGGGTATTCATTTGTCATTTTCATGTCCTTAATAATTTCTTGTGATGGACTACTGACATCAAAACTGATAAAACTTTTCACTTAAATATTTTTAATCAGACGCAAAATGCATTACGAGTATAACATAAAAAAATCTAAAGCTTATAAAAGCCAATACATATCGTCAGTCGTCAGGTGTACAAATAAATTGAGTTTATATGTCAGTTTATACCTGATGATGGATAGTCTGTCTGAAAATAGTAGTGAATATTTAATAAACTCGTGTGTGGTGAAAATCACAAAGTGTTTTGTTTTTTTAATCGAATACGTTATCACAAAAAGTTTATGCAAAATCAATAAACAGTATAAAACCATAGTCCTGTTAAATAACCACTAGACAAGCTATTTCAAAGAGAACTGTCGTATTTTTATAATCCATTTGTATTTTGTAGGCGTTTCGGCTGGCTAGGCCATATACTAGTGCGCCTCCCGAGAGCCTTAACCATGCTTGCTTATTTTACAAGGCATCAGGTACTCGGCGTCCACTGGTCGACAACTGTTGTTTGCGGCAGTTTACGTCAGAGCTGCGGGACGTGGACTTTGACTTGGGAGGATGCACGGGAGCTAGCAGCCGATCGCTTGGCCTGGAGGCAGTTTGTGGATTACATATGCTCCACATAGGGAGCGGATATGGTATGATGATGATGATGATGTATTTTGCAGTGAAAAAAGGCAACTATATCAAAAACAAAAACATTAACTTAAACATAACTTCCACTATCTAATACGTTTTAATCATTCTGTTTCCTTTTAACAAGTTGAGATTGAGTCAAAATTGAATCAATCTTCCTAGGAATAGGAAATGACAAGGAACGGAAGAAATTAGCATATCTATGTAAAATAAACATCATTGTATACAACAAATACATTATGTACGTACGCAGAATTGTAGGTAAACTATGGAGGCTTTAAAAAAAACCTTAAATTGTTGTACATATATCCATTTCAATCATAGAAAGCATCTGAAATATTTTTTTGTAAAAAACATTTTAACGGATATTTCATTTTAGCCCCGTCGAGAATCGAACCCCTGACCTCAGGCATGGTAGCCAAATGAGCAATCCTCTCAAACCCAAGACGGACAAACACTTGTCTAAACAAGCCCTTAAAATAGCGTTACCCAATACTTTTCCTAACCCAACTAATTTATTCTTGATGTGCGATCCCGTGAATGTAAAGAAAACAAAATGTTTTGTTGAAAACAGGCCTAGAACTTAGTACAGTGATGGGTATTAGAACCACACCGTCACTTACCCAGGGCCTCTTCTTAATTTATCAAGGATTGAGACAAACAAACCTTCTTTATGTCTAACCTTCTACCCTCCATTTGTTACGCAAGATATTTTTAGGCTAAGAACTTCGCCAAACCTTTTCTCTGAGAGTTTATTTTATTTTAGTTTTTTTTATGTTCCGAAACAAAATACATATTTTTAAAATGTTTTTTAAGCATACCCTTGGAGGACTCACTATAATAATTATAAAGCATACCGAACTTGTGTTTAAATGTTTATTTTCATATATCATCATACCATATCCGCTCCTTATGTGGAGCATATGGATTCCACAAACTGCCTCCAAGCCAAGCGATCGGCCGCCAGCTCTCGCGCATCCTCCCAGGTCGGGTGCACGTCTCGTAGTTCTGTCGTATACTACACACGTATTTTAAATACAGAATCGGATAAAATAATTTAAAATAACGTAATTTAGAAACGTGCAGCCTCCGTAGCGTAATGGCTGACTCACGACACGCTGGACGCTGTACTCACGACGCGGAGATTCCGGGTTCGATTCCCTGTGAGAACGCAAAAAATAAAAATTATTTTTCTCAAGCCTGGGTATTTGTGACGTTGTTCCCCTCTGTAATGAAAATTATTATCATTGGTAATACCGCCAATTTTCGTGAAGTGATATTTTAATATTATCATTTTTACGTGAACGGTCAACGTGTTTATTTTCTAGTTTTTGGTCAAATTTTATTTATTTAAAACTTATTTTAAATTACATAGCAAGTATACAAGGGCGGGCTTATTGATTTAAAGCAATATCTTCCAAACCAACCCTTACGTGCTATACAACAACAAATATAATGTCCCTTTACTTTTGTAAGGCAATTTTCTCAGGTGTCAAAAATTTACCAAAGCCTTCAAACTACAAGACTGTACACAAGTACAGTAATTAATTAAGGAATACAAGAGAAACGTATCTTTCCAATAATTAACTTTGTTGATTAATCCGTCCCGTAAACAAGATTCCACTTAATCAAAGTTCGTAAGTTTTCACGGCCTTCTGAATACATATAATGGTATTTACCTTTGAGGAGTTTGTGCACATTGAAGTTCTTAGTTGTAACCCATCATCCTTGTTTATGTTATTAGGATGCTTTTATAATAATTCTATGGCTTATATTGTTAATCGGGCCTGATGATTTTTGGGCCTTCTAAGGTCAGTATGATAAATTATTATGACCTGGGTCTATGTAGCGTTCTGTAAGAGCTGATTGTTCTGGGTAACCCAGTCTTGTGTTCTTTGATTCTTGTCATTGTGTTTCTGGCTGTCTGCCCTGTAAAAACTGTTTCATATCTTTTGCAATTTAACTTGTAGACTCCATCTGTTCAAAGTGGGTCCCAATCTTTTGCTAATTTTAGTAAGTGGCTTACTTTTGAGGTCGTACCAAACACTGTCCTTATGTTGCGTTTTCACAATTCTATCCGTGACAGTTTTAATATAACGAAGGAATGCCATTCCTTTATCCGCGTCTGCAGCATCCATCTTGGAAGTATTTTTTTTGATTTGCCACTGACATTATCCTTATTTTTATAGCCTTGACTCTCTAATCCTTTTGTCAGTATTGTTCTTAGTTACCTGAAAAATCATTCAGCGTAGGTACCTATACTTTTATCACGCCGAACAATCCTCTCTCTCGTATGTGCAGAGAGTACAATGTAATACACAGGGACAGCACTGAAGGTATGGACATCTTCGGAAGCTCCGTAGATGGGTTCAAGAGAAGGTTGTCCTTGAGACATTTGTGATCACATTTGCTTTTATATAAAAAAGATACAGTACAATATGTGTGTTATATTTGCTTGGGTGTATGTCACGTTTTCATAAACATTACGTTTTGGTCATTGGATTAAGCACGATGTGAAAAATTTTAAAGGGCAATTGGTCTACCTATGTAAATTTTTTTGTATTGTATTTGGTATCTTTTTGTCTGTTATTGTTCCGTTACAAAATAAAATAAAAATAAAAAACATAAAAAACGATATTATAAGGACGCTGAGTAATATTATTAGGACGCTGCCAATTTATCGGGCGAATATTACCGCCATTTTTACCAGAAATTGTTCTCAGTGTTCAGACAAATAATCAATGTGTCAAATTCTGAATATATTTGTTTATCGCCTACAAAGTTTATCCCTAAGCGGAACATCACCAATCGACTTAAGTTCAATAACGCTAATATGTTTGCTGGCTCCTGGCTAAGTTCTTTTGAAAATATGCTCGAAACTCTGGAAATGGCAAAACAAAAATCAATTTCCTAAAGCGTTGTTTCTTTGCCCAGCCCGAACAGCTTTATCATGTTGTGGCACTTTGTAGACTTTATATTATGTGGATCTGATTTCATAAAGTTGCGTTGTCACTCCGAGACTTTTTAGACCACACAAAAAACGCCATATAAAGTGATACGATTTAACCTTCGGTCTATCGCGCATTTTTGTAACGCTAGTCGTCGTATGGGGTCGCTGAAGACCCTAGAAAATAACAGTTTAAAAACTTGTTTAGAGACTTTTAATAGCAAGTTTTTAAAATGTTTTTTTTAAATAAGAAAATATCACAACGATATAAAAGAAAAGTAATCATAATTATCTCTGTATTTATTGCTTTATACATATACTCGTATATCAGAAAATACTCATACTCATATATATGAAAAACTCTTTCTTTATATCGACAGTCCCAAACGATACTGTCGAATCTGCAAAAATGCAATTTTAGTTTTATTGTTTTAAACTGTCCAATATACTTACATAATATTTTCAGGTGCTCAAAAAAATAAAAAA
The DNA here is from genome assembly GCA_022494985.1 of Micrasema minimum. Lineage (NCBI taxonomy): Eukaryota > Metazoa > Arthropoda > Insecta > Trichoptera > Brachycentridae > Micrasema > Micrasema minimum. The sequence continues at coordinate 23,728 of JAGVSP010000550.1, read as the reverse complement.
TAAAGTTCGATTCGAAAAACCCCAAAATTTAAGAGGAATTTTTTTTTTCTTTGGACTACCTAACGTTGGGACCGTCGATATTTGTTATAATTTAAAAAAAAAAAACAGTTTTATAAGTTTTACCGCATGCAAACAGGGTTCGATAAAAAAAATCAGAAAGTAATATAAAAATATTGCAATTGTTGGCTTTTGGAGGGTCGTCACGTGGGGTCTTTGAAGGTCCCGTGGGCAGAAACACGTCCGTCACTCACAGCGTTTGCGCACGAAAAAACATTTGATGCAATTTGAATCAACTATAAACCCTTTTAGGAAGGTAAAGGCTCTATGTGCAGCGGATAGTTTTAAGTGCAAAAGTTTTAGACAACGGGCAATGAAAGACCCCACGCGACAGATCGAGGGCTAAGTATTACAAATGCTACCCGTAAAACATCCCTAACAATTTTAATATAGACATTAAGTTTGCAGATATTTTAAATGCATTCTATCGAAGATCGCTACCCAGGTTTCTACTACTTTTTTGTTTCGTTACTTCTATGCAAGAAAGTGTGAAAACAGCGGTTCGTATTTTCAAAATTTCTTTTCGAAACATTTTATCATTGAGAGCTCCATTTCCGTCAAATGTAATAACTGACGATGTAGATACGTGAGAGCATCATTCTGTGTTCAGGCCACATAGTATACTCAATAAATAATTCATTACAATTGACATCTCAACAGAGACGAGAAGTTTGGAAGGGAATATATATATCAAGGCGCTTACAGGACTTGTGACCTGTCATTGGCTAGGTTAATGGCCACTTGATGTTTTACAGCATTCTGCATCACTCTGCAAGTATTTGGACAGTCGAAATGTTGTTTATAATAATTTATCATTCATTTGATGGCTAAAATTTTCAGCACTTTAATGACTAGTTATCATTTTCGCTTGATTTATTGAATTTGAAAAGCCGACAAAAACTAGAAAAAGAAATCCAGAAGTACAATGTATGAGTACATGATTATTATTGTCCTATAGCATGCGTAGACATCACATTTTCAAAGGCTTTAAGGACATCCGGGGATCGAAAGGTTTCATTACACCTTAAGCCTTTATGTCCATCTCCCTCCATCCTTTTTCTTGTTTCCGGCGGAAGTACAGCTGAAGGAATCTTGAAACGTCATGAGATTTTTTTTTAACTAACGAATTAGAAAGTAAAGTGGAATCAAAAATTAATTTGAAGTACTATCATTGCCCTTACACAAATTATGTTTTCGTTTGAACTGTGAAACATTTCAGAAACGCGTGTTTTTTCAAGCATAAGAATCGATTTTTTTATTTAGTTTTATAGCATTGTAATTATTTTCATGTTGGCAGTACCTTTGATTCAAAGAATTTCAGTACCTACTAGTTTTGCTATCCGTGACCTAAGAACAAGAATTCACAGAAGGGGCGTTTCCATACAAATTTTCTAAAAATATACGCTTTCTAGGGTTATTTTCATATCATCACTTATTATTGAATTCCACCGTTTAAAGACTCCGGCACTTAGGCCAATACACGAAACGAGTGACGTAGATGTCTATGATGACGTAGATGTCTTTTGATGACGTAGTGAGTGACGTAGTGGGTAACTAGACACTGGACACGGTAGTATTTTTCAAGTATGGAATGTCAATTCTCTAAAATTCTTGTTCGAACATTTAAAAAATGTTTTTAGCTTAATTAATAGCGTACTTCATAAAACAATACAATAAAGAATAAAAATTACTTATTGGGTTTCCTGGCCTGTTGAAATTGTTTTAAATAATCTGATAAAGTATACAGTGGGCTAATTGTTTATTGCGTAACACAGAATATCTTAAGTGAGGTTTCAGAATATTGAAGCGTCGTAGTGTCGCACCTTTCGGCGATAACCTATTATTCGGGTCGTCCCATCGAGCGTGACGTCACTTAACCTTCTTCAGTCAGTCTTTTCGTGCGCGACGGACCCAAGCACCAGGAGACAAATTGAAGCGAGCGTTCAAATACGACATTTCAGGCTTTAGTTCCGAATTGAAGCTACGCACATAGGTACTATTATTATCATTAGTCACATTGTATCAAGAGATAGTTTCTATGACCCAAAAAACCCCTTATACAAGCACAGTTAGAGCAACCTAGCTTGGGCGTGGGTGGGACATGTTTATAAAAACAGATTGACCGCAAACGGATTCTTTAAAAGCACCCGTCTGCTAAGCGCACAATAAGGGCTGTACTGAATATAGAGTTGATGCGTAGAACAATAGAAATGACTATCTCCTTTTTTCTATTTTAGGCGCTACTTACATCAAATCTTTGACATGGTCAAGTTATTTAAAAACAAATACGAAATTTGTTATTTTTTTAAAGAAATAAACTCAAAAAATATTCCCAATAATTTTAATAAAATTTTAACATGACTTGACTAACTTGTAAAAGGGATACCTTGAATTTTATATGAAGCAGACTAGATGCTGTTAAAATGTGTGGTAAAGACTCTCAGGCGAATGTGTGGTAAGACTATGTATGATAGGTGTACAAATGTCGAAATTAGAGCAGAGTGCAAGGCTGAGATAAGCATTATCGACAAAATTAAGAAAGGGCTTTTACGATGGTTTGGTCATGTGGAGCGAATGAATGATTAAAAAACGGCTAAAAGAAATTTAAATGCAAGTGCGCCTGGATGTAGAAGCCGAGAAAGGCCGAGAAAGACATGGCATAACCAAATACGACAAGTACCTGAAAGGGGACATGTGAAAAGTCGGAATAATCGGCGTATGTGCATGAGAAGATTTATGAATTTAAATGAAGCAAAGGAAGTATGTCAGGACAGAGTGGTATTTATTTATTTATTTTATTTTATTTATTTTATTTTTGTTAGGAACAATAACAGACAAAAGGATAAAAATACAATACAAAAAATATTTTTAAAATATGCCTAGGTAGACCAATTGCCCTTTAAAATTGTTCACATCGTGCTTAATTGAGTGACATACACACAATGATTAAGTAAATATAAATATAAGTAAACATAATGATTAAGTAAATATGAATATAAGTAAATAAAATGATTAAGTAAATATAAAAGCAAGAGTGATTACACATATCTCAAGAACAACCTTTTCTTGAACCCGTCTACGGAGCTTCCGAAGATGTCCATACCTTCAGTGCTGTCCCTGTGTATTACGTTGTACTCTCTGCACATACGAGAGAGAGGATTGTAATACCCTGTATTGGAGGAAAAGCGCTCAAACTCTGAAAATGTCTGGATTACGCAGTCGTAAGTTGGCACGCAGACCGATTTCACTTATTAGCGTTGTGTCAAGTGTGACTATTTATAATTTTATGCAAGCAAGTGAGATCGATTACTTTTCTCCTTTTTTCTAAACTGTCCAGTTTAAAAAAATGTAATCGATAAATGTAATATGGCGTTAGATACTCTCTGCCTACACCTACGGGGAAATGGCGTGATGGTTAGTTAGTTAGTTAGTTATACCTTGTAAAAATACATCAAAACCGTGACTCAAATATACGTTTTTTGAATTTTCAAATCAACAAAAAATTTCCTTGCTCAAATTGGATATTCGATTTATATTTTCAATCGAGAAATATACGAAAATCGGATGACAGAATCTAATCTCAGGCCTTACAAATTTATTTTCAAATAGTGTATCTCCCAAATAACTAGACTGAAACAGATTTGAGAAAAAGCTCGTCATGGGGATTGTGCAGAATTATATTACATTTTATTTTTATTTGTTTATTTCGCACATAGAGAGAATATTTGAATAATTTAATATACATACAGAATAAATAATTACAATAATGATTTTTTTACCCTTACAGAGATGAAGTAGAGGTTTTTTTAAATCCGGAAATATGGATATTCAAGCGTTTACCACGAATAAAAAAAAGAAAGAAAAAAAAAGTATTATATACCTTACTAACTCTGTACAATCTGTGGAAATCTGTAATTGGTTCTGAGTTTAAATAATGTATCTTTTGTTTACCATGATCATCTATGTAGAACTGTTGATTTCCCAAATAAAATAGAAAAAAATAAAATATCCACACCAGGTAACATTTTACATTTTTGCTTATGAACTACTAAACCACAAGGCGGAGATTATCTAGTGAGTCGGGGCCAGATCATTGTCATGGGTAGCTACTGAGTAAGTCGCCATCTTTTGTATAATTAGCTATTGTGATACGTAAATAAGTAAATCAATCAATCAATACGAATCAAAAAAATGCTTTAAATTATCTATTTTAATGAGGGTACCTCACAATATTGACTATCACTCAATACTGGCTGCCTTTTAGCATTTTTTAGAAAAACAATGGCACAACTCAAAAAACTTCATTATTTGATGTAGGTAGTTTGATGGTTAAAATAAAGTAAAAAAAAATTATAAACAACATTTTGAGTGTGTCCAAAACTTGCAACAATAAACTTAACAATGCACTTAACCCAGCCAATGACAGGTCATAAGCCCTGTAAACGCCTAGATATCCATATAAATTTCTCGTCTCTGTTGAGATAAATTGTAAAAAAAAAAATTTTTTTTAAATAAACCAAAATGATCGCGGTTTAGTTGTGCTAATGCAGTACCTCACCCATCACGATTGGAAACCTGTAAACTTGTTCAAGATGTTTAAAGCAAAAATATAAATTGCGCTTTTGCTTCTATTTCGACCAGAACTTAGGAATGGAAATAATTCAATCAGTTTTTCAAAAAATTCTTGGCAACAAAAATACTTTCGAAAGTCTGTTATTTATTTTGCCGATTAATCAAATTTTAGAATTTTATAATAAAATAGAACCTAGTGCTAGGTCAAAAATCTGCATACATTTCGAATACTTAAACAAATAAATATTCTCGACTTTTACCGCCAATATTTATCCATCTACATTTGCCAGTGTCAATATGCTGCCTATATTAATTGGTAGCAGATTACCCGCAGAGGTAGAGGGATGAATCCCTCCCCTAATGTTTACTTTAGGAGTCGTATACAGATTCAATAACAGTTTTATAGGCCTCCCTTCCTTAAACATATTGGGTAATAAATTTACCCATAAATCTAAAATTTATGGGGCACGTGATGCGAATTCTCAATTAGTTAACGAAAATTTACAAATCTGGACTTTTTTATTTACATAATTTAATAAATAAATTGTACTTTGTATTTTATTACTAAATACAAAAAATTGTGTAAAAAAATAATAAGATCTCCGGAATCAAAACAAACCCATTACATAATTGTATTTATAAATCAATATTTATTTTATAAAATACAATAGTGCACTATTTTTGGATATGAAAATATCGATGATCAAAAAGAAAATAATATAAAAAACGATAAGTTTTTTTATGTATAACAATAAAATACAAAATTTACTGCTGAAGTAATAATATTATTTTAACTTCTAATGCAAATTAGCATTTCAAATTCATTAGTGCTTGCATTTTCGTTTTTTCTGAAAAAAATATAAATTTTTACGTATGTTTGATTGCAAATTCTTGACTGCGCAAATTCTTGACTGCGCACATTACATATGCCCACTATGTAAACATCCGTTCCCTATGTGGAGCATATGGATTCCACAAACTGCCTCCGAACTGGCGATTGGCCTCTTATATGTAGGTACCTGTGCATCTTCCCGAATCAGGTCCACGTCTCATAGTTCCGACATCCAAAATGTAAACATCCTTAATTTTTTACTCAATTTCACTCTCTAATTTTTCTTATTCTTCTTTTTCATTAGCCATTGTTCATCCACTGCTGGACATAGGCCTCCCTCATGTTGGTGCACTGCTTTCTGTCCTGGGCTTCGAGCTGCCATCTGGATCCTGTAGTACTTTTTATATCGTCTGTCCATCGTCTTGGAGGTCTTCCTACAGGTCTCCTTGCAGCTCTAGGTCTCCAGTTAAGCAGGCGTTTCGTCCATCGGTCCTCACTCTGGCGTGCCTCATGTCCAGCCCATATCCACTTCAGCTAGGAGATAGCTTTTATGACGTCTATGACTCTAGTCCGTCTTCTTATCTCCTCGTTAGTGACATGGTCTCTTAAACTGATGCCGAACATGCTTCGCTCCATTGCCCTTTGCGCGATACGGAATTTATTGGCCGATTGGAAAGTTAGTGCCAATGTCTCAGCCCCATAAGTCAGCACTGGATGTATGAACATGTTAAATACCTGCCTTTTAAGATTGTTAGGAATTGGACTTTTCATAAACGCTGCACATCCCAGCCTAATTCGGCGGTTTATTTCGGCTGCTTGGTTGTCTCTTCGCAACTTTATCAGGTGGCCGAAATACACATACTCCTTTACATTTTCAATAATGAGGCCGTTAATAACTATAGGCGTATTGTCATTAATCAGAACTTTGGTTTTGTTTTCGTTTATCTTTAAACCTATCCTTTCGGAGAGAGTAGCGAGGTCCGTTTTAATTTTTAATCTACTTAATTTTTCAAGTCATAAGTACTCTATTCCATTTGTAACTTCGCTTTCCAATTCGGAAATTTAATCCCAGCCATCTGTTATCACTCGATGAAGCTTAGAGACGAAAGAACATGGCTTCAAGCTTTGCCCGATTTAAGCATTTCATTTAAAATAAAATTGTAAACTTTAAATAAACGCTCCGAAAATACATCCCGAATTAATTAAAATACCGTGTGACAAAATTGCCTGCGAAGTGAGACATTGATGGCTTCAAATTCCAGTGGAAATTCTTCCTCTTTCGGGAATTTAAATAGAAACGTTAGACCTCTATTTTATACAATAAATAAAGTAACAGAATAATGTCCATCTGCGGAAATAAATACGTTTTAGTTGTATAAATCCCTTCCGGCCGGTAACAAAAGAACGCAGATGGTCACAGAACCAATAACAAAATTAATTAGCTTAGCTAATAGGATTTACGTTTTATTAGATAATCAATAAAATTCACCTACTTGTGTATGTATAACCAAATTATGGGCTACACAAATCACTGTCCTCAAATCTTACGTACTTATTTTTTTTTTAAAAGATTATATATGACAAATCGATTGTGGTTAAAAGCCATTTATTCAGTAACTATTTTTATGAACCAAACCCTTGATGGTGATAATTATTTTATGTAAAACTGTATGTTGTTATTTTGTTGTAATTTCAATTATATTTTCCTGAAAAATATTTTTTATAAAAATTGTTTTTAATCTTTATCATCGAAAACTGGTAGTATTGTGTCCTATTTTGAAAATAAAGAAACTATAAACTTTACTGAAGTACTTTTCTTACTCTTAAGAAATAAATTCGTAGAATTATTTAGAATTGTTATCTTACCGTAAGGTTATTATTTTACACTAGTTTCAGTTTTTTATGGCCGAAGAAATTTATGCTAATCAGTTTTAGGCGATTATGAGCCTTTGTGAAAAAAGAGATGTCTATCTTTGCCTCACATATTTTTTCTAGTTTTGGTAGAAAGAACATTGACTGATTGCGATTTCGATCATAAACAAATATTAAAGTGAAATAATAAAGTAAATAAATTTACTACACAATATTATTTTATGTCGTGGTGTGAGATTGTTTGAATTGGTTGGTTATATGCTTACACTTGTTTTATGCTAACGTCATGGGCCCTCATCTATGTATGTAAGGTTATATATAAAAAAAATAAGTAGAAATTACATATATTTTAGTAACTAGGATGAAATGTAATTAATATATAAACAAATTTGCCAACTTCTAGGATACAAATTACTTATGCAAATAGCCAAATAGAAACAAATACAACGCAATGATCATTTAAAAGTGTTGAAAATTTCATAGATACTCTTATTTGTGTATTCAAATTCCTTTGATAACTCAATAAAAATAATTACTATTTTAACTCGATTGTATAACAATTGTGCAATCACTCAACTGGGAATCTACAATCAACGATCAAAATTCAATTCCTTGTAGTTATTTGTCGAGTCAATGTTCAAAGACAATAGTATTTGTTGGTATAATAGAACATGAATTAACTTGATTAAATTCATTTAAGTGGAGATCATAGAAATTCAATTAATATACTAAACATTCCCTGGAATCCATTTTTGGCAGTTCTTCAAAGGGCACTATCCACATGACCTTCGGCCGCTTCTCCATACAATCGTAAAAAAATGCTCGATTTGTCACTTCCTTGAATTTAGCACTAAACAACTCGCTTGTGTATTCTTCTGTACAAACTCAACATATATACAATGTTTATTCGCAAGTTTTCAGATAATCAATTGTAAGAAAAGGATCTCTTTCATTTAAAAAGTCAAAGTTAAACGTAATTAACCCACAATTTAATTTAGAATTTTGAGATATGTTTATCGTATTTTTATTTATAAATTTTAAGTTTCCCTGTTTATTTCATTAAGAGTTTTTTATCTTAGGAAAGTTTCCTGTTAGACTTCAAAACTAAGTGTTAGACTTAAATATTTTAATATGAATTATGTAAATGTTTGAATTTATAGGCTCAAATGAACAATTTAAATAAAAATCAAGTAGATTTATTAGTTAAGTAAAGTTTCAAGAACCTGTTATTCTTCTTGTAGCTTTGCTGACAAAAAATATACTAATAAAAATATATTCATAAAGAAACATAAATATTTAAAAAAATATGCATACATTATTTGTAGAAAATATTATATATTATTGCATTAAAATAGGCAATGTTGCACTCAATTCAGTAAAGTACACAAATTTTTTTGGTGCAATTTCATTGTTGGTAAAATTTATAAACCATCAGCCAAAAACCGCCATTTTCCATTAAATAATAATACTACTACTACTAACTTTCCATTATCCGCACCCAATGGTGCATAGGGCACTGCATTGGTACACCAAGTGCAGTGTTTCTTGAACATTTTATTACATGAAGGCAAGATGATCAGTCTTACGCCTTCAGTACCAGTCCAAGGTATCACACATGAAATATTAATATGAAAAAATCTCATGTAAATAAATATTTCATGTTGACCCTCTACGGGAATCGAACCCTGCGCGACCTCAGGCACTGGTAGCCAAATGCGCTACCACTATGCTACGAGGCGGAATAATAATACTACATTATATATATATATATATATAAATATATATATATATTTTTTTTTATGATTTTCATTTTTTTTTTTTTTTTTCTTTTTAAAAAAACAAACATTTGAGTTCTTAAGATATACTCAAATATTTCAATTTTGAAATGACTGCTTACAAATAGTCGGAAATAACTGTGTCAGAAAAAGTCAGGATTCAAGTTGTGCTGGAGTGGGATTTGAACCTAGAGATTCTAATCCGGAGTCCTCGAATCTTTTTACTAGACCACAACCCGGGATCAGTATTATTTTATAAATATCTATAAACAGAAATAGCGCCGTTTTCTTGAAGAATCCAACCCCACCATTTCTCGGGAATTTCGTCCCCTATAAACTCAGTTTCTAACATAATTGAAAAACCTACCCATCTGATGATGCCGCGGAAGCGGTGAAACCGGTTGTTGGTCCTCAAAACTCAAGTAGATTAAAGCGTCCCCAAAACCAAATTTTATATTAATTACAATTAAGTAACTGTAGCTATTATGGTTTTCTTTTATCTTTTAGTGTTCTCTTTATAGTTATTATTATTTGATTATTCTACTTTTTTATGACATTATTTTTTATTGAAATGCAGTTATTACTATTTTATTTTGTACGTATATTTTTAAATGTTATAAGACAGTTGTTAAAATATTTTTATACAAACGTTGCGTCACTGAACTGACAAATCTATTTTTGTATATAATTGTTATTTATACAAATAGGAAACCAGTTCCATAAACTAGAAGATGACATTATTTGAATTAAAATTAAGCAAAGACTGGAGAAGAATAATATGATATTTTTAATGATTTACATAAATACGCTCAGAATCCTTGGGATCTAATATCACTTTCCACAACTTGTTTGTCATATTAATATGGACATAGATCCGATCGTTTGAAAGTAAATTCGTAACATTGAAAATATTGAGGATTTATCAGAAAAACGCAATGAAAAAATATATTTTCCCTTCGGCGGACATTATGTTAATGAAAACAAAAAAATAGGTGAAATCTGACTCTAAGCAAATGGCCTCTAAGTGATGGATTGACTATCGCCACGGGAGTGGTTTCTTAACCTAACAAACTTTAGTATTCCGTTTGCCTAGACTGTACTTTATAAAGTAAACGTAAGTATACCCAGTGGCGAGCACAGAGTTTTGAATCAGGGTAGGCAGTATAAAAAACAAAGCTATTGAATATACCTACCTATCTAACGAAACAAATATTTCGAAAATTGTAGTTCATGCCAGTACCTACCTATAAGTATATGCGTAGATTCAAAATTTCTTTATTTAAAAAAAAAAAAATCTTCCTATATTTTATACGTATTTTTAAAAAAAATGCAGTTTTGAGGATCGAACCCAAGACCGCTGCGAGAGAGTGGGCTACCCACCGAGCCAACTTGAACCACACTGGCGGCGTCATTTTAACACTATTAAAATGAACCACAAAAAGCACTGCCTGTTCCTTGACAAATTTTGTTTGAAAATTAACACACACATTCACATTTATGCGGAGAATAAAGATAATATTTGTTCTGGAAAAAAGGCAGAGTTAGTATTTGCTTATGACACGATTTTGTTTGTTTATTGGGGGGCGCTGGCGCAGCGCTTAGCATGGCAAGTGATTATTCGCGGGTACGTTTGAAATAAGGTATATTAGTTGGAAGTTTTGGGAATATTGGTAATTATTTTAAATTATAAGTACCTAATTGCACTTTTTATTTGAGTGCTTTTTTTGTAGGGTAGGCAATGCTTTTTTGCATGTATGGAAAGCACGCTACTGAGTTTACCTCTATTATGTAGGTACTAGGTACCGTGTATTTTAGATTTATATTACAATTGTCTTTTTTGGTGTCTCACTTTTCGGGTTCGGAGAAATGTTTCCCTCGGCACGGGATATCCCAGTGAGGGAACACTGTCATTATAACATTAAAAAATAATTCTTCTTCCTGTTCTTAAGATACCCAAGAGGTCTGTATTATTCTCATTCGATGCTGCCTCTTGGGATATCAACTCCCAACTGTCTCTCCATCTCTTTCCTAATCCAGTAATTCAAAAATGTTGTTAACTTAATCTTTTATCTACGCATTATATATATTGTAGATGTGTAGTAACTACTAAGTTCAAGGACTACTTCCTATTTTCTAAGCAAACATCTGAATTAGTTCTACCAAACACCTTATCTTGAAAGGCTTAACCTTAGAAATCGATTAAGTTAGGCTTAAGATGTAAAGCCATCTAATAGATAATCCATTTCTAAACACCAATACAAATTATTATAAATTACAAATTAAAATAACAAATAATTATTTTCTAAATACCATTACAAATTATTTTAAATTATAAATTGCAATAATTGATAATCCATTTCTAAATACCATTACAAATTGATACACGGCGTAAGGTTAGATTAAAGTGCATTCAATACATCGGTTAATAAAAACTTCAGTTTGACATCTCAACAGAGACGAGAAACTTGGAAGGGAATATGGATATCTAGGCGTTTACAGGGCTTATGACCTGTTATTGGCTGGGTTAAGTGGCCACTTGATGTATTACAACATTCCCCATTTCACCTAGTATTTGATATCCATATCTGCCAATACGAGTATACAGTAAAATGGCGTGATGCTTCACATGTGAACTCTCTGTCATCCATTGAGAAAATTGCTAAGCATTTTAAAAACTGGATCCCAGCCAATGACAGGTCATAAGCCCTGTAAACGCCTAGATATCCATATTCCCTTCCAAGTTTCCTGTCTCTGTTGAGATGTCAAATTGTAATTATTAGCCCGTAATGGGTTAAATCCAGTTTTTGTCTACAAGTATTTGGACACACTCAAAATGTTGTTAATAAAAACTTCCTTTACCTAATAAATTTTTCGTTTAAATACTTTCATTTTTGCAAAAGGCAAGATTATCAGTTAACGCTTCACTGGCATTCCAATGTATAAGAAAAGAAAAAATTAAATAAATATTTCATATCGACCCCCATAGGGAATTGAAACCGTGACCGAAATCTTGTATGTTCATGTAACAAAAGTATCAATATTCACTACACTTGTTGTACCAATGCAGTGCCCTAAGCACCATTTGGTGGGGCCAAGAGCGAGTAGTAGTATTTATGCCGACCTTAAAGCATGTAAACTTGTGGAAATAATTTTAGGTATACAAAGTAATAATTATAAATTAATATATTAAGAGCATATTACACCACATGACTCGCGGCCGCTTCCCATACAATCGTATTCCTCGATTTTCTCCTGGAAAATGACATTATAACCATGTTTTTTAACACATTTTAGATATCGACCAGATGCGTATTTGCATCGCCTTATTTTTTAAAAATTTTGTTTGTTAAAGGAGGTAAATAAATCATCAAAAAAATAAGACGATGCAAACACGCATCTGGTTGATATCTAAAATGTGTGAAAAAATCATTGCTCTAATGCTAAATTCCAGGGAGAAAATCGAAGAATACTTCTGTATGGGAAATGGGAAAGCGGCCGCGAGTCACGTGGTGTGGTATGCTCTTAAACTCTAGTTGAATCACTGCATGATGGCGCTTGACGTATACACGAAACATAATGTTTCAGAAATATTTACAACTAACAACGCCGTACTTCATTATTGTAGGTCCTACAGCAATGGAGCATATTATGTTTTGTTCTTCACATTAACTTTCTTCACCTTACAATTTTGTTTTTGCTATTTACAAAAAAATCAAGTTATTAAGGATAATTTTTCATATGTAAAAAATATCAAAAGGCTGCCATTGAAGGCTGTGTTTTTATTTGTTTTTACATTAGAAGTACTCATCAGTTATAAATATTATTCCGTGAATTATGAAAAAAAGGTTTGAAATAATGAAATAACTACGCCCTTCAACATTTGTATTTTGGGTGTATACTGTATAATCAATCCCAGAGTTAATTCAACTTATTTATAAAGGCCTGAAATGTCTAGAATCTTAGCAGTATATGTTTACCAAAATAGAATTTCGTTAGGAAATCTTGTTGTTTTCTGAAGAAAACGTGCTTGTTTATATTAAAACACGTTTCTTGAAAATTGGATAACTTTTTGGTAGTTCATATTAGGTATCTATCAAGATCTACCATAATTGATATATTTTCGCTAATACATATTAGATCACTTTGAATTTGAAGCTTTTGGTGAATGGGCTTGTTAACCAAAATTTTCTGTGAATGCAGAAAAAATAAACAAATAATCACAAAATCGTCAATGCAATCCGTTTGTTAATCGGATAATTAATAAGCGAGATACCATCATTTATAGTTTTTATTCCGCATACGATCGGTTACGTCCCCGATCGCCTATCTTTACAAAAAATAAAAGTTTAAATTATTGTATCTCTGTTATTAATCATCCGATTTTTTCCCACTTTATGATATCAACTAGATGCGTGTTTGTATCCTCTTGTTTTCTTAACCATTTATATTAAAATATCAAAAAAATACGACGACACAAACATGCATCTAGTCCATATCTAAAATGTGTAAAAAAAACATAGTTTTAATATTATTGATATCTCAACAGAGACAGAGAAGCTCTGGAAACGAATGTGGGTTATCTAGGCGTTTACAGGGCTTATGACCTGTCATTGGCTGGGTTAAGTGCCCACTTGACGTAATTACAACATTCCCCATTCCGCCTGTCATCTGACAACCATGTATGACAAATTTTTTTTGAAACTTGTATATATCTAAGATGTAAAGAACAATCCGCTTGCGAGTTGTTATTTCGACAGATTTCGAATATTTTTAATATTCTTTCTCTATAGTGACATCTATCATAGTTTTAATATTTCAGGGAGGAAATCGAGGAATACGTTTGTATGGGAAGCGGCCGCGAGTCACGTAGTTTGGTATGCAAGAGCATCTTAACTCTTTGCCTCTTGATTGAGAAATCAAGAGGCAAAGAGTTAAGAGAGATTCAATATTATTTTTTTTTCTATGTGTTAATAAAATTATTTTATTGAACTCTGTCATTCAGATTAAATGAGTTTATGAGAATTAATGAGTTTATCGTATGACGCAGCCATCCTTTGTAATTAATATACAAAATTAATATGCTTTGATAAATTAATCTAATCATGAACCTTTGATGTTTCCAATTATAGATGCGTTTCATGGCGTCACAGCCTAGAAATTGAAGTATCGTTTCAATCGAATAGAATTATTTTAATCCTAAAATTATGGCATTAGTTAAGAATCAGTTTTGACACAAAAAACTACCTAAAGATTATTATAGTACAATAGGTGACCGTTATATCTCCTACGTCATCTGATACAAAGATAAGCTCCATGGCACATGTGCATAAAATACATGCGTAGCGTAAATTAATCGGAGAAAATAGTTAGATTTTGCCGAAACCACAAAAAAGTGCAACACTCGGTGAAAAAAAGATGCCATTTACGTCATCTGATACAAAGGTAGGAATAGTGGCATCAAACAGCAATTTACATGCAGATACAGAATCAAACAGTCTGCCAGTTCCTGAGTGGCCGAAAGTTCCCGGCAAACGGCAAAAACGAGGTCAAAAAAACCATGACATTTACGTCATCCGATACAAACATGATACCGGTGGCAGCATATTATAGCACTTGAGTAGAAGTGTCAGAAAAACCCTGTCTGCCAGTTCTTAAGTGGCCGGAAGAACCCGACAGACAGCTTACTTACGTCATTCACCACCGCACCGGTGCGCGTTGGCAGCATAATAATATAGTACGTATTCAGAAAAAACCCAGTCTGCCAGTTATTGAGTGGCCAAAAGCACCCGGCGCGGCACAGCTTCAAAGTTGAAGTTGTAATTATTTTCAATAATACCTACAAAATGAAACATAATAATGTAATATAATATGTACCAATAGGTTCCTTGAACCTATGTTTACATATATTTACATAATGTGGTGTACCATCAGTGCCCTATGCACCATCGGGTAAACGGATAAAGATAAAGTAGTAGTAGTAGTCTACAATTATGTATAAAAATGTATTAAAATATTTTGGTACCTAACCAACAAGTTTTTTTTTAATTCTCTTTAAATATTGATAATATGTTATATAATACTACTACTGTCCTTATCCGCCATTGCACCATTGGGTGCGGATAAGGGAAAGTAGTAGTAGTAATATAATATGGACTTCTATAAAATAAATGCCAACTCAATCAATATACAAATGTAAATTCAGATTAATATTTATTTTTAATGTTTCTGATTTGAGGGGTGTATTTTTGAACTTTGTGATCTTTGGAGGGTGCAAGGCGGGGACTGTAGAAATATTTGTTAGGGGTCGTACACCCCTGAGGGCTGTTACCGTCTCGTGTCAAACGCAGCATTCTCTTCTTTATGGAAATATCTCCTTATACATGCAAGTCCTTGAACTCGTACAGCCGAGGCTTAACATACAAAGATATTCGGAAATATTGTTAAAATAATCTTATATTGAGGAACTCAACAGCAATACAATTTTTAAGTGGTTGTGCCAATTTGCACAGGCTCTGGTCCGTTTCGGCACTTAAATATCCAGAATTTGTGGTGGTAACACTATGGGCTTTGTTATTTTTATCACGCCCTGGAGTTTTGGAAAGGCCTTTTATTGGTCGCTGAGGACCAATTAGAGCCCTTCAACTCAAATGCATCAGACCCACAGTATTGCCGCCGCACACAGTGGTTGTTTTAAGAGTGCTATCGCGTATAAAATTACTCCCATTATCCATTAAATATAGCATTCATTATATAACCCACAAGATCGAAAGCCCCAGGAGCTGGCTAGCTACATAGAAGTGCCGAAATCCGGAACTCTAGAGAGTGATTTAAATTTCGTTGCTTGTAGTTTTTGAAATCACGAATTCTGGATTTTGAGTATAAAATAGATTGGTCACAGGTTATCAGAATCTTAATCTTTATGAATTTATTTTTATTTATCTATTATTACATATTATAATAAGCTAATAACGGAGATCTTCCAACATTTACTTATCATATTTATATCAAACAGAATAGGTGGAAAAAAGGATCAAATAATTATATTAACAAAAGAAAACTACAAATGAGAGTGTATTTGTGTGTTCTTTAATATTAATTTTTTATAATTCTCAAACAAAAACACACAGGTCTTAAGTCTTACCAACGGCCCTGAAGTTCACAAATATTGAGTGGGTTACAAAATATATATTACGAAAAATTTTTGGCATTTGTGTTTTCAAAATTGATTTGACCTATAAAGGGTGAAAGCTTTTCTAAGGATTCCGACATCCTACAATGTTACTATTCTTCACACCGTAAAAGTCCTTCGACGTTTTCCGAATACGACAAAAGAAAACGTTTTATTACCATCCGTAAAATAAACTGCAACAAAATGTTTACCTTTCTATTTCGTACTTCCATAAAACCTTATGTGTCTTTATTATTATATACGTGTAGATACTTACCAATGTAATCATTGTATTTCTTAACCTTATTTATTGCATCCAAAAATATTTTTAAAATATAACACTCATTTAGATGTTCTGAGATGGTTTTAACGTTTATTTATTTCATATGAACGGTACTCGGTACCTTTTACAATAATAAGTAAAATAATTAACAAAGTAACACAAAAAATATTAAGTCTACAATATGTATAATAATAAAAATAATAAAAAAATAATAATATTGATGATGCAACAATTACATTAAAATTCCAATAAGTATATAAATGTGATAAATATAAATTACAGTAGGTATGTATGAAAAATAAAGATTACAATATGCATGATGGATATAATAATGAAAATAATAATAATACTTAAACATGAATTACATGAAAATGTTTAATATGAATTATTAATTAAATATGAAAAACGAATAATTTTGTATAAATTTAATAAGTCAAAAAAATTGGATTAAAAAATAAAAATAATAAAATTGTTAATAAATTAGTTAGTTGTTGGGGACACGTAAATTTATCAGATGATTTTTTTTCCTCAAGACTAACAACTAAACCAAGGTGCAATTGCCGCTACACAAGACATGGCGGATTCACAAAAAAACTGAATCAAAATGCTGATTAAACTACACATGATGTTAAACAATACCATAGATAATAAAATATAGTACTGAGCGCGTTCTCATTATACTCGGGTGCATTTTGCGAAATTCAAATCATCAAGTAATTAATTGTGTGTTTTTTCCTCTTTTCGAGGAGGATAAAAATAAACTCGTTTTAGCTAGAGACATGTTAAGATAACACTAGACAAGCTATTTCAAAGAGAACTGTCAAAATTTTATGTTCCATTTGTATTTCGCAATGAAACAAAGACAACTATACACCGTTTCCCACGATGAGACCGCGAAACTCCAGAGGGTGATGATCCTGAGGGGATTCATGATATTCTGAGAAAAAAATCTTAATAAAGTTTTTCAAAAAACTCAATTCTAATTTCTTAAAAAAATGATTAAAATATGAATAAAAATTCACGCGTGTAATACCGTCCATTTTTGAACTGGCTAACACCACGTGACCTGCACCAATTTCAGATATGAAATTCGAATTTTGAATGTCCGCACAAGGCAATGTTCGGTGACCAGAGCGGACCCCCACTTCTCCCCGCCCACCGCCACCCCGCCACCGCTAGCATTTCAAACAGAAGCCAGTATTACATAGTCGCTTTTTATTAATACTTTTTTTAAATTACGATTTTTTTCGATTTTTTTCTCAGAATACCATGAACAATCACCCTCCGGAGTTTCGCGGTCTCATCGTGGGACACGGTGTATATATCGTCCAATATCTAATACATTTTAATCATTCTGTTTCCGTGAGACAATTATCTAAATCTGGACATGACAAGAGATGGAAGAAAATAGCTTATCTGGGAAAATTAATATCATTGGTTACAGCATGTAAACACAGGATGTAAAGCATGTTAACACATTATGTAAAGCATGCGAATACATGATGTAAAGCATTTCAACACATGCTTTACATAGCCGCCACCATGGGTTACTGATTAAATATTTAGCCAATAGTTTAAGGCTGAATGCTGAATGCTGTTTAAATGCTCTCTCTGCTCATCTCTCAGGCGAATGTGTGGTAAGACTATGTATGATAGGTGTACAAATGTCGAAATTAGAGCAGAGTGCAAGGCTGAGATAAGCATTATCGACAAAATTAAGAAAGGGCTTTTACGATGGTTTGGTCATGTGGAGCGAAGAGTGATGAAAGAACGGCTAAAAGTAGTTTAAATGCAAGTGTGCCTGGGTGTAGAAGCCGCGGAAGGCCGAGAAAGACACGGCATGACCGAGTACGTCAAGTACTTGAAAGTGGACACCTGAAAAGTCGGAATAACCGGCGTATGTGCATGAGAAGATGTATGAATGTAGAGGAAGCAAAGGAAGTCTGTCAGGACAGAGTGGTATGGTGTTCTATCCTCTCTACCTACCCCTACGGGGAAATGGCGTGATGGTTAGTTAGTTAGTTAGTCAATAGTTTAAGGGATTAACCGTTGGAAATGGAAAGGGTAGACAGAAAAGTCGGCGAGTGGTTAGTTATAATTGTTTATTGACCATAAAGCCATGAATATTAATTAATATAATAGTAATATGTATTGTATTATAAAGGACAGGAATTGTTTGAAATTAAATAATATGTAACAATTTTGTAACATTATTCTGAATGTGACTTTTTATTTTTATTTTTTGTGACAAATTTACTGCTTTACTGTTTTTCAAGTTTTCTACGTGTGATTTGGATTATAACAGAGAACCAATCCCAATTCAAAAACATATTCATTTAGTTTCAAACTGTTTGCTTTTGCAACATCAGATTGCTGGCACAAAATTCACTATTATTTTATGCACAGTGCTACAAAAGCAATAGCGGTTGTGTTTTATCAAATCTAATCATGAAATTAAATGTAAATAGTAAATATGTATCAACAACATTTTGAACGAATACAAATACTTGTAGACAAATTACTGGATTATACCCATGCTGGGCTGATATCAGATATTATTGATATCTCAACAGAGACAGAGAAACTCTGGAAACGAATGTGGGTTATCTAGGCGTTTACAGGGCTTATGACCTGTCATTGGCTGGGCTTATTTACTGTTAAAAATTAAAAAGCAAATAAAAAATTGAGAGATATCTTCAGGCGTCTTCTAGTAAGTAATTAAGTTCGGATGAACCTTACCTACACCAATAAAGTCAGATTGCCAAAAAATGCTTAACTATCTTCTCAACCGATGTCACTATAGGGAAAAAATATTAAAAATATTAAAAATCTGTCAAAAAACCAACTCGCATGTGGATTCTTCTATACAAACTCAACATATATAGAAGTTTCAAATTTGTCATATATGGTTGTCAGATGATGGGCGGAATGGGGAATGTTGTAATACATCAAGTGGCCACTTAACCCAGCCAATGACAGGTCATAAGCCCTGTAAACGCCTAGATAACCCACATTCGTTTCCAGAGTTTCTCTGTCTCTGTTGAGATATCAATAATATCAAGTAAAAATGTATTTTAGTAAACTATTGTTTTCCGCGTGCGGTGGTACGTTCGTTAAGCATGGGCATAAAGTCGTGGGCTGAATTGACATGTTCACATAAAAAAGATTTCATATTTATGATATGAGGTATGGACTGGCGCGGAAGCGTAGGACTGATAATCTTGCCTCCGTGTAACAAAAATCATCAAGGTACACAACACTTGGTGTAACAATGCAATGCCCATGCACCATGGGGTGCAGATAAGGGAAAGCAGCAGAAATAGGCCCGAAACAGCAAGCTTTTTGCTCAGAAGAATAATTATAATGAACACAGCAGATTCAGCTGGCATAAACTACGTAAGCCTCCCAAGAGCCTTGCCTACTTTACTAGTCCTTATCTTCTGGAGAATATTTCCATCAACTGTCCTGTCAGATTTACATGACAAACAAACCTATTTTATAACCCATTGCCTAGAAATAATTATATTCAAAACTCATTTATTTATCGTTCCATGTTTAACACAAATATTTCCCCGCTTAGATATCTTTGACAATAAACTTAAAACATATAAAAATAAACTGTTTGAAGTTGTAAAGTGATATAACATGTATTTATTTATTCAAAAATAGTAAGTATGTTAAATATTAATTGTATCTTTCCCATCCTTCTCCCTTTTCCCTAACCTAACCGTCCATTACCTTCCCTGCAGTGCATCTCTTTGTTCTTATATTTTTCTTTTCTAATTTAAATTTTCTTATTTCTAATTTTTTATATCCTAAAAGTTGTATTACTTAGCATTCGTTTCATATTTTTGAAAAACTGTAATTGGATTTATACATACATATGCAATTATCTTCAAAAATGTACTGATTAAGACTGTTGTTTTTCCGTAAATAAAAATAAAATAACAGATTTCCAATGTCTTGGACGTCTGCTGTAGACAATCCGCCGGCAGTTTATGTCAGAACTGCGGAACGTGGACCTGACGCATTGTGAGAAAATTTACGGGAACTGGCGGCCGAACGCTGAGCTTTGAGGTAGTTTGTTGGTAGACAGCTCCATATAGGAAAAATTATATATATTTTCGAGAGATGTGCCATTGTCATTATGCGATGTAATACACATAATGAAATTAATATTCTATGTTCGTACGTGCCCTTATGTAAATCTGTACAAAGTTTCAAATTAGTTAACCGAGGATATTGTAAATGTTTTGCTCGCATGGAATTTCATACAGCATATTAGGTCCTTACTCATAACGTAGGTCCTTGACCGTTACGTTTCCAAAGTTTCTAAAGTTTCAATAGTTCTCCTTTGACTGGAGAGTTATAGCCGTCACACCGAGAAAACAATTTATTCGTAATTTTGTAAAAAAAGTATTGAAGTATTTTTTTTTATTTTTCAAATGAAATAAAACATTTGAGTTTTCTCTGTGGGATTTGAACCTAGAGATTCTAATCCGGAGTCCCCGAATCCACAACTAGACTACAACCCGATTTAATTACGAACATAAACCGTGTAACAATGTAACCGATGTACAAGCGGGAAGCCAGTGAATCTACATCATATTTGGAGTAGATTTTACAGAATATTTTTTTTATATTTGACTCATAGTTTTTGAGAAAATTGAGTAAGAAGTTGATTTTTTTTTTTGAGAAATTTTTATAAATTGTTTTCAAATATATTTTATTCAGTCAAATTAATACTATCCATAAAGAAAGCAAAAGCAAGGACTTAATTTTGACAAAAATTTGTGCAATTTTAATTAATCTGCGATAACTTATGAAAGCTTCTACAAGTAGAAAAAAATTTAAGCTATGATTCATAGTCATAATTCACATTTGTCTCCAAATATATTGTAGATTCACTAGTTTTCGGGTTGTACTACGAGTTTTGTTACTCCATGTATAAAGCATAATCTTCGACAAATTATGAGATCGAAATACGGAACCTTTCTATAATTATTTGAGATTGCCCCAGACTACAATAAAAAAAATAAATTGTTGAATCATTGATTGATTTAAGATATTTCAAGTTGACGCTGTAGAGAATCTTGTTTTTTCTCAGTGCAGATATTAGACAAACCATCTACATACAGATGAGGACATCTCTGATTCCTATTTGCATAATTGAAACAGTTAAAGCTCCCTGAATTGTGAATTCTTATGAGCTTTTGATTGCCTTAACGGGGAGGCAATCAGAGAACGTGGTTTGGAATTTTAATTTGACTGTTCTCCTTGATTGAGTCATACAATGAAAGAAAAAGAAAAATCCTGCATTACGTCCCTGTCCTGATACAACACTGTAAGGCCAAATATGGGCCCTTGTAAGTACCTGGGTGGTTTGACTTTGTAAGGAACACAGAAGTGACACAGCAACCCTTGGTATCTACTGTCATCCGGTGATGGCGTTTCGGCTGGCTAGGCCAGTACTTCGTATGCCTCCCGAGAGCCTTAACCATGCTTGCCTATTTTACAAGGCATCAGGTTCTCGGCGTCCTGGTCGTCCACTGTTATCATGATTTTCTTTTGACTTGATCGATGCTGTCGCCCTCTTGACTTAACTTCACTTGGAAACTTTGGCCCTACAATTTGCTTATGCATTTGCAACAGCAAAAATTTAAAGTCCTGCGTAAAATAGCGTGATTGACAGAGAGTCCCCAAGGACTCTATAACAGTCGCGGGTGGAGGTGGGATCGAACCCTCAGTAGTCGTCCACTGTTGACAATTCGTCCGCACTTGACTTGGGAGGATGCACGGGAGCTGGCGGCCGATCGCTTGGCCTGGAGGTAGTTTGTGGATTCCATATGCTCCACATAGGGAGCGGATATGGTATGATGATGATGATAATGCGTACTTTATACGGGACAGAAAGCTGAACAGTTTCTTGGTCAGTTTGCAAACTGTCCCGTATAAAGCGAAAACTGAATGGAATATTGAATGGTCGGCGCGACGTTTTGGCTGACCTGAGAGTCAATGTTTTTTTTATTAAAACGTTTAAGTAGATATTGATATATTTAATGCTTTTAGAAACGTAAAAAACAAATAAAATATATATTATACATTATTAGCTGTGTTAACAATTTCTTGTGTGCAAATATATGATAATGCTTAAAAAATATGAACATTTAGCATGTCTTCTGACAGACTGTACAGTTTTCTGAAAAAGAAACTGTACAGTTTTCAGTCGCGTATAAAGTGCGCTTTATATGCATGACTTAGGCCCGGTTGTTTGACCGATAGTATAAACTAACTTAAGTTAAAATTTTAACTTTAGTTTAAAAAATCACAAAAATGGGTTGTTTGACCAGTGGTATAGTATAGAACGTCTAACTTTAGTTAAAAATTTTATATCCCTCGACCAGGGACGGATATATATATTTAAACTTTAGTTTAAAAAAAACAAGATGGCGTCCTACAGACGCTCGTTTCATTCGATTCGAGTTTTCTCTTCACGTTTTTCTTAATCAAAAATAGTTTATGAATAAAAGTAATGATGCAGAGTAGCATAGTTTTTATGTATGTATAATAGGGATACTAAAAAGGACTGCATATTATTAATTACAGCCTATTTACATTCTGTCATTGTAGTAGTTTCAACTGTCACACGCGCCCGTATCTTGGATTTCACGCGTCTGTACATTTGAGTGAATATAACCGAAAAATGGATTTATCTATCGTAAATTAGTTCAGAAGAAGATGAACTCCTTCTGAAACTATTTGCTTTCCCGCAAAGCAAAAGTTTTTCGGCCGAGGACAAACGGCATGTTATTGTGGGATGACGGTGAATTCTTAGCAAGATTTCGTATGTCAAAAGAAACCGTTTTGTGGCTAACGCAATTTATCGAAGACGACCTCAAAACCTCTACCAATAGGTACGTTTTTTCTATAAATCCAATATATTGGTGAATAATTTTATGACTGTAGTAGGTATAGGTACCTATAGATTATGTCAGTGCTCGTTCTGGTTTTGTAAATAATAAAAAAATCTGTTCCAGGAATCATGCAGTCATTCCTGTACAACAAGTGCTGTTAGCTCTAAAAATTTTTATGCTACAGGCACAATAATACAGCAATGTACTGGAGACCTCAGTGGATTCCATAAATCAACAGTTTCCGCATTATATTTT